>JAMOIN010000220.1:0-189045 GCA_024666655.1 Dascyllus trimaculatus
CTCTAGTGTGATGCCAAGGTACTGACACTGATTGGGCAGGGTTTGTCACGAATGTTTATTGGTGGCAAAGGAAAACTCTGCATGGCTGAATTGAACATGTGGGAATGGGTGGGATTTGAAAAGGCTCCCATCAATAATGTCACACAAAAGCCCATCTTTGTGGCAACTCTGGTGTGGTGTTAACCATAGCAAAAATCCTGGAATTGGACAAATGTTATAAACTCTTATTTAGGGGGATATAGAAAAAAAAAGCTTTTGTTTTTGATTGCAAGAACTTTTGATTGTCCTTTCTTAACTCTACAAACCCTTTGAGACAACACAATCTCCTCTGGTTTAACTGGGTTAAAAAGCCCCTGGATGGTGCTGTCCTGTATGTCGTGGCCATCATGGAGAAAGGATGTTGAAAATTGTCCAGTGTTGCCATTACCTCCTCCTGGAGCTGCTACATATTGTCTGAATGTCTTTCAAAAATTCTTTTTCATTGCGTCTTGAAAGGTAGACAGAAGAGCAGCTTGATACTGCTGGACTCCAGAGACAATACTGTTGACACTCCTCTGAAAGACAAATAAGAAAGAAGTACGATCCATACCATTTGTCCATCACATCTAGCATAACCCTCCTTAAGAACTCTTTGAACAAGATGTAAATTAAATGATCACTGTCCCAGAACCACAGGGAGCTGTTACTCAGAATTCAGAAAATCAGAATTACATCAAGCAATAATTTTCCCTCATATGAGTGTACTTACTGAAAAATGCTAAACACTAATACTCATTTTTAAAGTAACCCTAATAGCACCAGATACACAATGATTAAAAATAGCATAAAGTTTTGAGAAAGATGGAAATACAAAGTAATGAATCTTCTTTTAAAGAGCTTTGTGTGTATCCCTCTCACAAAATACAGGATTGTTGTTGCTCTGACAATTTGACTATAAAATGATCCACAGATATAGAATTGTCCATTTTCATACATTAAAAAAGAGTGCATTTTTCCATGGCCAGATTTACTTCTTTCTTTGATTTAAACTGTATACTGAATTTTCAACAAGCTGTAAGCAGTGCTGCTGTTTTAGATAACAAGGTTATCTAAATATGTATGGCACGACCCGCGCTGAAAAGATAATAATAGAAATGTGATTACAATTTTTATAGTAAAGATGGAAAGGGAGGTTGCTTAAGGCAGCCGCCCTTCCTGAAACAGCCCATCCGATTTGTCTGCATCTTCAGAGTCTTCTCCCAACCAATCACCAAACGACGCACCTGTGGAAGGAAGTTGTCCCCCCAACCGTGGCGGGGTGGCGGCTGTGGCTTAGGTGGTAGAGCAGGTTGTCCACTGATCGCAAGGTTGGCGGTTCGATCCCCGGCCCCTCCGCATGCCGAAGCGTCCTTAGGCGAGACACTTAACCCGAAGTTGCTCTACCATCAGTTAATCTACCATTAGCGCCATGCATGGCAGCTCTGTCGCCATTGGAGTGTGAATGTGTGAATGTGAAACACATTGTAAAGCGCTTTGGATACCACTAACATTGAGAAAAGCGCCTGCTGTAGACCATTTACCATTAACCCTGTGTGTTTCATGTGTGTTTCTTAATCCCTGTGTCCTAGTTGTAGTTATCTGTTCCAGAGCTACCAGGTACACCGTGACTGAAGAGAATGAGTTCCCAGAGATTTGGTGCTTATGTTTGTGGTACGAGCAGGTTGTTATCCAAACGAGGAGCAAACAAATATTCAGTGCTTAAAACATATGTGTATGTATATGTATGTGGAGGCTGCTTGGTGTTCTAGTCAAAGTCAGTGTCCCCTGAGAGTATATGGTGCCAAGTATGTGGTTGAGAGAATTCCAACGTTTTAGTGTACAAGTTACCAAAAGTTCACTACATGCAAAATTAAGAGAGATCTAACTAGTGTTCTAAGATGGTTAAATATAAGTGATCACAGGATTACACATTTTGTTACTCGGTGTGTTCAGCATAATACCATTAAATGCTAAACTCAGGAATAAGGCACAGAGGTATATCAATTTTAGAACTAAGAAATAGAAGTATATAATTTCAATCACAGTGTCCGATTATAAAAGTTTCATTCACAGTTTCTGATTAATATTGAGGTTAAAGTAATTTACTCTAACATAGCTCATGAAGCAAATGTATCGAACCACTGTGCCGAAACATGGTTTGGTCACGTGATGTTTGACGCACTTGAGTGACGTCTGAAGCAGTTGAGTACTTCAAACATCAATGAATCACCTGACTGGTTCGGTTTGACGTGGAAATCACTTAGCCGGATCGAGTGTGCTCCGGGACAGGAGATCCCTATTTAGTGTCATTCATTTGATTTTTTTTTTTCGCAGAGTAGGTTGATTTTGTTGCTGTTGTTGCCATTAATTGCTTTGAGAGTTAGTAGTGTTGTATCAGATTGCGTATTTTGTCAAAAATCAGTGTAGATAGATATAAAGCAGCCAAACATGTCCTGTATACCTCAGCCTCATCTCTGCCATGTGAACAGGTTTTTTTTCCAAGGCTGGGGAAATAATCTCTAAAAGACAAAACCACTTGAGTCCAAAAACTGTGGATAAACTGTTATTTCCTAATAAAAACTCATAACCAGTTACACAAGCACACCCACTGCCCTGTTTTTCAAGCACACCCTCTTTACCCATGTGTTCATTGGTAAACCTCTTTACCAATGAACCCCAAAACATACTTTGCCAAAATCCATAATATAATCTGTATTTGCACGAGCCCCATGTGAAAGTGACATCAGTCTGTATTTATAGAGCACATGTCATGAATGGAGCAGCACCATTTAAGTGTTTCATAACACAAAATATAAGTGATGAGTATCTAGGTTACAAACAGGCATGACAAATAAGAAACACGGCCTTCAATAGTTATTGTCATTATTATTACTAATATTATCATTATTATTATTGTTGTATGTACTAGAAATTAGGGATGGGTGCCGAGCCCCAGGACGATTTTTTAAAAAATACCGGACTACCGATAAGCTCCGATGGCAACGGTTCTGTTAACGGTACTTTAGAAAGTAAGAAGATCATTGTGTTGCACGTTGAATCTCATCACCAGAAGACATGAGTCTGTAGCTCCGACAGACCGAAGACTCCGGTGTCAGAGGGGTTGAGCTTCTCTCTGTCACTCACCTGCAGAAATGAACGTCTAAAACTGTGATTAAGCTTCACTACAGTCGGTGAAGAAAATGTTAATTGTACTGGTCGTTTTTACGTCAAAGCAGAAACACGAACAATCTGTTGAAACTTTCAGTAAACGTTCATCACGTACAAAACTCATAGTTCATTCCTCGATAACCAGGTACACAATGTCTGTTCTGTTCGCTACCAGCCAGAACACGGAGTTGACTCAATTACAGGAACACAGGCTAATGAAGAGGTAAGAACTCAGTATTCTTCAGCTGTTTGTTTAACTGTAACTGTGTTCATCCATTCGGTCTAAAATTCAGAGCATCGCCTGAACTGTTCAGAATTTAGTTTCATTCTCATAGCACAGGGCAGCAGGATTTGGTGATTTTAGGACTGCAGATAAACTATGCATTTATTTTCAGTGTTTCTATGATTCAATGTTGGTGTTAGTGGTAGAAGTACTTCAGCTGTTTTCTCCACTGAACTATAAAGATCACTGTAAAAATACTGTGAAAGTCCTGCATTAATATTATACTCAGAAGTGAAGAGTGAAAGAGGTTTTGTCAGCACAGTGTATGACATTTACTTCATGTCTGTGGAGCTTTTAATTGTGATATAATGCTTGGCAGTTTATTAAAACACTTTTTATTTTGTGAGTAAAACCTGTGACGCTGTCCACAGTGCTCTGATCATTTCACAACATGAACACAACATACAACAATAACTTTGATCTAAATACAGTGTTTGAGAAAATAAAGCAATCTTTATCCTTTTCTTAATTTCTTTAGTTTTTCTCTTTAAAGAAACAAAACAAACAATAAAAAAGAATCGAAAAGTACCGATAAGAATACGGTTAAAGTATAGCATGGATAAGCAGTATTGGTAAAAGTTGTAGTACTGTTAAAATGTTAGGGATACCCATCCCTACTAGAAACCATACATTCACCTAGTGTAGTCGAACAGGAATGTGCATGGTGAATCAAGTCCTGCTGGAGCTTCTATTGGTGGTAATTCTCTGTAGACAAGCGACAACATGACTATCCTCACTGTTCTTGGTTTAGTTCCACCAAGTTATCTGATAACATGTTCAATAGAAATATATTTGGTTTCTGTTCAGACAGCATGGATTTAGTGATCCTTATCAGAAACACCCAGCCCAGAGATTGTGGTGCTTTATAAAAATTTGAAGTTCATATCAGTGTGAATGTTAACAGATTTAAACAAGCTGTGAACGCTTCTTGTTTTTCCAGGCAGTTTAGTCCCGTACCACCGTACAGTACAAGCCCCTCAAGTCTTCAATTACATAAAACATATTAAAAACAAAAATTAAAATTTAGGGATCAAATTTAGTCACAACAAACACTCATTTAACAAACACTCATGCAGCCTTCTCATGCAGCCTACCCATCCTTCAAAGGACCCAGCCTTCGAAGGACAGTTAGGATAAGTCCTTTGAAGGATGCAGCCCCTAAATTGAGACACAGCTTGTGTGTCATTGAAGCCTCGAGTAATGAACCATGTTTTGAATAAAGTGTCGAAGCTTCAACAAAGCCTCGATCAGCCATCACCAGGAGCGAAGCAGGTCCCAAAGATAGGAGAAAACTGGTTGTGGAGTAGGTATGTAGACACGAAGATATAGTAAGGGGCAGCGGCTGGTGCAGTTTTCTCCAGGGGGGGCTGTAACTCCAAAATAGACATTTATCAGAAACAGGGTTTCTGCAGGTTTGAACAAATGTAAGACTTTTTAAAGATCTTTTTACAACCATTTTGAATTAAATTTAAGATCTACACGAAGTCAGAAAAAGTAAGGAAAAAATGCAGTCACAGAATTGCTTTTAAAGTAACCACATTTATTGCCACAGAACCCATAAACCAACCTCAACCTCCTCATTGTGCTTATGGATCCCGATCCTGTAGCCTTCACCAAGCTGACATGAAATGTTTATTCTTCCTAACATGGCTAGTCGCAGTGCATTTTCCATGTGGATCCTAGTTTGTTCATGCTTCTTTGCCTTTTCTTAAAAGTGCTTTAATCAGTCATACCTGTCCTGATCCATGCTGGGTCAGATCCTGATGTTTGATAAAGGAGGCAGGGAAAGCAGAACAAAGCTTAACCTCGCTACATGCAATTAGCCAAGCCTTATTGCTAAACCAGGTCCTGTGTTGTCCCCTCTGTCTTTGGACTGCTGATTAATTATGATGTTCGGCTGATCAGGTACGAGCTCTTTCATTTTTGCAGCTTCTCCTGATATGTTCTCCTCTTGAAAGGTTTTGATTTAAGTGACTTCACTGAATTATTTAATTTCTCTTTCTCCATTTTGCATCTCTGTCTATCGTCTCCAACTCCCACGGCTCAACCCGTCAATCAGCTGCAATTTATGACAGGCCCTGATGTTGGCTTCTCCCATGGTGGGAAGGTGGTGATATGTAGATAATCCAGCTACATTCAACTGTGGGCGCAGGGAAGGTGTGCCCCAACATAGCCCTATCTCTTGTATTGAAGAGAAGTTACTGCGCATGTACAACTTTTAACGAGAGTCTATGGGCAAAGATTTTGCGCCCCAGGGTGGAAACACGTCACTGATCGGACAACATAGATGAACGAAACAACTTTGATCATCATCATTACATTACCTTAATATTTATTTTTCTCATCTTAAAATAGATATACATTTATTTCAAAATATTTGTATTTTATTCTTTCATTTTTATTATTTTTTTTATATCTTAAGCTAAAGTGGTAAGTGGTGAGTGGTGGGGCGTCACCCTATTGACCAGCTGCCACTGGTAAGGGGTGCAAAGGCAGTGGCTCTAGCTAAGCAAAGACAGTGGTTGAATTGGGAAAGTGTAGAGAAGAGGAAGCTTAGTTGGAGGGACCTGTGAGGAATGGAGTCATATCATATTAGATTCTTGGTAGGGGCTACATATGATGTTTTACCAAGCCCCCAGAACCTAAAACTCAGGGTAAGTGGAGACCCATCATGCCCATTGTGTTCAGGGACAGCAATGTTAAGGCGTATTCTGTCAGGTTGTAAAGATGGTTTGTTACAAGGCCGCTACACATGGTGGCATAACCGGGTTTTGAAAAGCTTAGCTGCAGACATTGAAGTTAGACGTAGACAGGTGATTTCAGATCATTCTAAGAAAAGGAGCATAGGAATCCAGTTCATCCGTGAGGGGGAGAAATATGGAGGTGATTGTTTGGTAAGAAGGTAAGAGTTTGGCCACCTGGAAAGTGCATGCGATTGGGAAATGCAGGTAGATTTAGGAGGAAAGCTTGTTGTGCCACAGGAAATAGTGTGCACTAATCTGAGGCCTGATATTGTGTTGTGGTCTGTTAGTTAACGAATAGTTTACTTCATTAAGTTGACAGTTCCCCTCAAAGACTCAGTGGAGGAAGCTTATGAGAGAAAAAAAGCTTAGATATGCAAACTTAGGGGCAGAAGCTGACCAGCAAGGATGGAAGGTTAGGGTTTGTCCATTGGAAGTCGGATGTAGAGGTTTCATAGCAAGGTCAGCTGTCTCATCTTGCTAAGGTGCACATTTGTGGAGGACAAAGATTGTAAGATAGAGGACAAGCCTAGGTCCAGTTTGCACCACTGCCTCTCACTACTACCACTAAGTGCTGTCAGTGAAAATTTCCAGAAGCTGTGATTCCAGATGTGAGGGCAAAGCAACATCATTTTCAGTGAGATCCACTGAAAATGGGTCCACAACCCACGTGTCCCTCTCTGGGATCCCCAGGAAAGTATTCAACAAATTTCTCAGCCAGTTGTGAGAGGTGCTGAGAGACTGAATGACTGATTTTCACCTGAGGGGAGTTCTCCAAAAATGCCAGACAAAAGTGGAAACATGTCCATTCTCTCTTCCTGGGCCCTCTTAGTCCACAAAGCAAGTTTCCTCCTGAAAGCTTGAACTTTGTCCGCAACAAAAGATATATTGCTATTTCTCCCTTGAAGTGAGATGTTCAGCTCGTTTAGCAGTGAGAAAATGTCACAGAGGTAGGCAAGTTTAGCTATGAAGTTGGTGTTGGAGTAGTAATGTTCAAGACGAGATTTTTTTCTCAGTAGCTGGACATGATCTGCCTCCATGCCCTCACAAAGCTTAGCAAAAAATCTGGAGTTTACAGCATTGTTTTTAATGAAGTTGATGGTTTTCACACTTACATCCATCACCTCATGGAACTCTGGTGAGATCTTTTTTGCTGCAAGGCTTTCACGGTGGAGAAAACAATGGGTCCATTTAGCTTCTGGTGCACGATCAAGTATCTGGCTGATGACGCCATGATGCCTGCCAGTCACTGATGCTGCACTGTCACTGTACACTCCAACACAGTTCTGCCAGTCCAGGCCATTCTCAGTGAAGTAGCTATCCATGCAGCGGAAACATTCCTCAGCTGTAGCTCGAGTTGGTAGCTCTCCTCAAAAAAGTATTTCTTCATGCAAACTGCTGTCCCAGCGAATGTGAACAAAAACCAGCAACAGTACAGCATTTGTGATGTCAGTGGACTCATCTAGCTATAAAGAGAAAAACTGGCTATTTTTTATTCTCTCCAGAAGCTGATGCTGTATGTCTGACTCCATTTCATCAATATGGTGACTCACAGTGTCGTTTCAGAGTGGGACGGTCATCAGCTTCTTGACAGCAGCCTCCCCGATCATCTCACGGCACATGTCCACAGCAGCAGGCAGAACCAATTCCTCTGCTATAGTGAACACCTTCTTACTCTGCGCCACACATCTGGCTACGAGGCAGCTGGCTTTTAAAGCACATTTAGAGTCACCAGTCAGTGACATAGTAGATCTTTTCTGCATCTGTAGCCCATTTTCTTCGAAGGACAGTTAGGCTAAGTCCTTTGAAGGATGCAGCCCCCAAATTGAGACACAGCTTGTGTGTCATTGAAGCCTTGAGTAATGAACCATGTTTTGAATAAAGTGTCAAAGCTTCAACAAAGCCTCGATCAGCCATCACCAGGAGTGAAGCAGGTCCCAAAGACCTCGCGGCCCACAGGTGCAGAACTAAAAGTTTTTCGCGGCCCATCCTTGGCCCATGGTTGAGAATCACTAGCTTAGAGGAAGTGAAATAGATAGGATAGGTTAGAAAGGATGGGAGATGTAATCTACTCATATGGTGCAGAGAGCTTTGGGGTGCATGATAGAAAGAGAGGTGAGAAGTTACAGGTAGGCAGTGGTTAAAGTGGGATTTGACAGGTGGGGGGGCCCTAAGATTTGTTGTGTGTATGTGTTTGTGTGTGTAACTGCTGCAGCCGCTTCACTACTGAAAAGCCGCATTTGAGCCAAAAGAGCTGCCGAAAAATATTTAGTTGTCCGCGGTGCTGCTGCTTGTTTCAACTGAATAATTTACAGTTCCGGGGAGGTGGAGCCCAGCTCCAAGGTGGCGGAGCTCTGATCCAAGGTGGTGGAGCTAAGCTCCGGAGGGCTCTGGTCCACTTTAAATCCAGATGGCAAAGGGAAATAGAGAAGCCAGTTACTGAAAGGAGGCAGTGCGGAAAGGCTACGGACGAAGAGAAGGTGGGAATTAACGTCTTGCAAGAGGAGTTGAGAGGTAGGTTAGCAGTACTTAGAAGGGCAGAGCAGATACTATTCAGACTTAGGCAAGAATAGGAAAGTAGGTTTTCCTCCAGATATGCCACCATTAGGAGAGATAGAGCACGAGATAGTAGGCCACCTAGGTGGAAGGAAGTTGAGGCAGTAGTGATGTGTGCAAAAGCTTCTTCGGCCCCAGGGCCGAATGGAGTTCCTGGAGTTTACCGGATTTATGAAAATGTGCCTGATATCCTGAAATTTTTGTGGAGGCAACTAAGGATAGTTTGGGAGACGCACACTATCCCAAGAGCATGGCGCAGGGCAGGAGGTGTCCTGATTCCCAAGAAAAGGGAGTTCTCAGACCTTAGCCAGTTCCGGATGATCTCTCTTTTGAATGTAGAGGGCAAGATTTTTTTTAGCATAGTAGCACAGCGATTAGCTTGCTGTTTAGAAAGGAACAGACTAATCGATTCCAGTGCAGAGAGGCGGCTCCGGACCTTAACTTCATGCTCCAGGCGTAGGATCCTGAAAGAGACCGTGCTTCGTCACTCAGGTAGGCTCCCTCACTGTGATCCAGCCAGGACCCCCCACTCCAACCCCAAATCTGACAGCACACCTCCTCCGCCACTTTTCGCTCCCACCACACTGATAGTGGGCAACAGCATCACCAGGGATATCCGGCTGTGACTCATTCTCTTATTTTGAGTTACAGATGATTAAGGTCGGTTACCCAAAGTCTTTTTTATTGTATTTTGATTTATCGACCTTCTGGTGTTGCTGGAGCCTCCCTAACTGATTTTAATGAGTTTTTAATCACGCACTATTAAACTGGAGAATGTTTTAATATTAGGAGACTTTAACCTCCATATTGATAATGTTCCTTTAATATGGCTACAGAACTCATCACTATTACAGAATCCTTTAACTTTAAACAACATGTCTCTGGCCCCACACATGTTAGGGGTCATACATTGGATCTTGTTTTCTCCTTGGGTTTAAACATAGATGGCATTCGCCTAGAGGATGTACATGTGAGTGACCATAGCTGTATTTATTTTAATCTGTTATTTTACCTTGATCCCGTGCCACCCAAACCACTGTTTTAAAGGAGAATCATAAACCAGGCTGCTGATGAAAGGTTCTCAAATATGTTTGATGTTTTGGTTTCATCTTTTAACAATCAGTGTAGATCTATTTTAGACAGAGTGGCACCTTTGAAACAAAACAGAGCCCAACACTCAACTTTATGTCCCTGGATAAGGGAAAGTATCTGTCACTTCAGGAGTTACTGTCGGAAAGTAGAATGCTTATGGAAAACCAGTATACTCAACACTTTTTTGTAAATAAGGTTGCTACCATCAGATCAGGTATTTTCCCTTTAAATCCTCAACCTTACATCTGCGAAGTGGTTACTTCTGAAACTTGGTCTTCTTTTGCTCCTGTGACCCTACAGGACATCACCACTGTACTTGGTCATATGAAACCAACTTCAAGCCCTCTTGATGTCCTCCCCACTCCCTTTTTAAAAATGTCTTTGGATCTATTGGGCCTTGTATTGTGGAAATAATGTGTCTATTCATACTGGCTCAATTCCCAGCTCCTTTAAAAAAAAACAGCTGTTGTTGAACCTCTGTTAAAAAAAACCTCATTTGGATCTATCTCTGCCGACCAGCTACAGATCAATATCCAAATTACCTTTTATGTCACAAATCTGGCATTACTGGTGCTGTTTTAAAATGGTTCGCATCCTATTTATCTAAGAGATCTTTTAGTGTTTGTCTAAATGGAATCATGTCAGATACAGCGGACCTGCCTTGTGGGGTACCCCAGGGATCCGTCCTGGGTCCGATCCTGTTTTTACTGTAAATTTTTCCCCTTGGGCAAATTATAAGATGTTCTAATATTATATCTTATCTCTATGCTGACGACATCCAGATATACTGTTCTTTCAAAGCCTCTGAATTTTATAAACTATGTAGTTTAATAAACTGTCTAACAGATATCAGGAATTGGTTAAGCAACAACTTTCTACAATTAAACAGTGAAAAAAATGAAACTTTGATCATAGTTCCAGACAGGGAAATCCCACACATCAAAAAACACATAAGCTTTTTAGGGTTTTTCTGATAAAAACAACTCTTAGAAATTTGGGTGTCCTCTTTGACAGTTCCATGTCTTTCGAGCATCACTCTAAACAGCTGGTTAGAAACTGTTTTTATCACTTAAGAAATATCTCAAAAGTCAGACTGCTTGTATCAAAAGCTGAACTTGAGATGATTATCCACGCTTTTATCTCTTCACGTTTGGACTACTGCAACAGTCTTTTTATTGGTTTAAACAAGTCAGCCTTGGATCGCCTCCAGACAGTGCAAAACACCGCAGCCAGACTTTTAACGAGCACAAATAGGAGATCACACATTACTCCAGTCTTAGCTTCTCTTCACTGGCTGCCAGTAAATTTTAGAATTCATTTAAAAATTTTAGTCTTAACTTTTAGAGCCCTTCACGGTCAAGCTCCAGAGTATATCTCTGACCTGCTGATACCACATTTTTCTGCTCGTGCTCTGAGGTCAGCAAGTCAGAATTTGCTGTTGGTCCCACGTACTCATTTTAAAATTCGAGGTGATCGGGCTTTTCAGGCAGCGGCACCAAGACCGTGGAACTCTTTGCCACTGGCTCTACGCTGTACAACCTCCATTGACTCTTTTAAAAAGCAGCTAAAGACTTTTTTATACAGAGAAGCTTTTATTTAACCTCTTTAACTAACTTGGTGTTTATATTGTGTTTTTATCGAGCCTTATTGCGAAGGACAGTGTTGTATTGTGTCTTTTTGTATATCACTGTTTTATTTCTGTTTTTGTGAAGCACTTTGTTTTACTGTAAAGCACTTTGTGATTTCTATCTGCGAAAGGTGCTATACAAATAAAATTTACTTACTTACTTACTTAGACACTACGGTGCAGGAGGCAGGAATAGCAGGTTTTGCAGGGTGCTTGAAGCATACTAGTATGATCTGGCACCAGATTCCCGCAGCTAAGATGGAGAAAAGGGGTTTGCATGTCGCATTTTTAAATCTTGCTAATGCATTTGGTTCAGTACCACATAGCCTTATTTGCAGTGTGTGTAATTACGTAAGAATACCTGGAGTAGTTGTAAACTTAGTAAAAGCATATTTACAAGTCAGTGGATTTGGATGAAGAGGAATAGTGTTGGTTGGGAGCCAAAATAAGAATATGAACAAAGTATCCTGCCCCCCTCCTTTTTTTTCTTTCTTCTCTTTCCCCCCATTTTCTTCTGTGGTAAGATCCCCCAGTCTTCAATGGAAGACATCAGGTGGAGATGATTAGCCAATCGCTCCTCTGATGTGGAGCTCCAGGAAGAGGACGTTTATTTAAGGGGTGGGAGTGGTGTTTCCTGTGCTGCATTATTATATTTGTCTAATTTTAATATTTTGCTGGTCGAATATCCATTAGATTGTGTGATAATCTTGCATAGAGTAATCTTAACCCCATTTGAGCGTAACATTTCCTATAGCTATAAGTGTCAGAGAGATGAGCTGTTACCCAAGTTTGCAGATCTATTTTGCTCAGCATGAGGTCAGAGGAGTTATTTTAGCTGGGATGGGTTTGCACATCAGACCTGACCTCAAGGGTTAATGTGTCGTATGGCCTCCATTCCTTAAAAATAGGACCTTCTGTACCGTCCGTCAGCTCAAGTAAACGCTGGATTTAAACAACCCGCCATGTTTGTTGTGATGGTGCAAGCTATGAGCTTATTGTTAGTGCGTCCTGTTATGTGTTAAATGGTGATCAGTCAAGCAGAATTAGTCAGTTCAGAGCAGTGGCCCTTAACTCATTATCTATCCGTTCATTTACCCCTTTTGTTTGTAATTGTGCGAAGAATTACTCCATCTACTAACTGATCCCTGTGAGCAAACGTATAAGCATCGCCACTATCTTATCTGCACTAAATCAACAATAGCATTCGGTTATATAATTATTTGTTTTGATGTGACATTGACGGAAAGGCCTCAAACTCCCTTTCATAGTCATGTTAGGTCACCCACTATACGTAAGCAACATGAGACAGTGAGCAGCTTTGCAAATCAAAGTTAGATCATCATACATTACCTGAGTCCCAGATTAATAGTGCGGACAGTTTTATAGCAACTGTTTAAAAAAAGCAACAAATGTTCAGCTTCATTTGCAGCTTCATGTTGGGTGATGAAATTACTGATAAATAAAACCAGAAGTGATGGTTTCACTCTGATAGTACTTAAACACAACATCTAAATCAGCAGCTTCAGTGTATAACTAAAGATATAATACATTTTTAGAACATCCCAGATCTCCATTCTGTGACCATTCAGGAGTTCACATGCATTGTTTAGGTTCTTTTCTCAGAATCACTTCCAAAGGAATCTGCTGAAACACTGACTTGAGAAATTGGCAACAAGAATTTCAAGAGAGCAATAAAACTTAACTAAACTGGGACTGTCTTGCTGCCCGTGAATAATTGAGGTTGTAAATTTTAGAGCAGCATGAATAATACAAGTCTCTATAAGTCATAAAGTCCTTCGGATGCAGATTGTATTGCTTCTTGGCTTTGATATGTGCAGTCTGATGGTTTTCGGGCATCTCCGGGGTTTATAGTTACTGATAAGTAGCATAAATTCCATCTGAGGCATTGAGAGCACTGGAGAGTTATGTGGATGTAATTATGAATTCGCGTAAGAAGGCAACTTTCAGGACGTTTTCTCTCAGATTACATGAATGCACTAAATATGGAAAGTATTTCTTTCTCTTACAGTCATTTTAAAGTGATGGAATTTACAGAATTGTCCTGATATATGCACAGCTTTTGGAGAGCCAGATGTGAGCTATGTTATTGTAGCTTTCCTTCAGAACAGAAGATACCTCTGTTTATTTTTTTTATTGTAAGAGCTTACATTTTTGTTATATTACATTGCTTATATTTCAGTGCTCCGCACTGTCCAACTTTCTGAATGTTAGACCATAGTTTTTTCTAAGGTTTTAAGCTATTGACCATGGGACTTTTACTAGACGTTTCACCTCAAATGTAGATGTTTTTGTGCCTTTGGATAGAACAAAAAATCTGATTTCTTGGACATTCATGCAGCCAATTCTACAACTTTTTATAAATATCAACCAAACAAGAAGTATATTGTAGTATATTATAATTGTATAACATAAAATTGTCACATAAGATATGGTTTTATCACTATTCTCTTTAACTTACAGTATATTTGATTGTACATTTTCTATCTATCAATGTGTCTGTCAATGTTTTTAGATATTTGGCTTCCAAAGTTTTGAGCTGTTGCCCATCTTCGGAAATACACCTACTTGCATTCTTGCTGAGAATTTGAAGAGAAGATCATTACATAACATTAAGGCTGACTTCTTTAGTAATATCACCATTAGGCTTCCACACAATCAGGACTGCAGACTTCAGGAAGACACAGTGCCCGGCCAAGAAATATTGTCAGACATCATGTTTTTATACTTTTGTTCTGGCACACAAAAAAATATCTGTCTATACATTTAACAGGTTGATCAGTTAGCTTCTAGTGTTGGTGAAAGGTGGATTTAGTTACCCGTGAAGAGAGCCAGACTAACAGGGTGCTTGGTGTGCCTCGTTTTCACCAAACAAACACTGAAATTTTACAAAATGTGAAACTATTTCTTGAAAGAACTGGCCTAGATCCACTTGCTTTCCATAATCGCCTTTAACACCAAGAATAATTATCTTTTAATTCACATCCATTCATTCATTTTTGTACTTCTAATGTGAACTCAGGGAACATGATGCTTTAATCTTTTAACTGATGAGAGCAGCTCAGTTAACTGACGGGTGATAAAGCTGACACAGATGCTAACTGTCATGTCAGCATAACTTTTATGTACGAATCATGCGCATGCCTTTTTAGAGATTGCATTGCCATGACCATTTAACAAGGTGTTTCTCAGAAGTGAGGGGCCATTAGATCAAAACTGACTCAGCTGAGCTTTTCATATACTTCTGGTTATCCAGGTCAGCTATTCACATACAGCAGCATGGGCTGAAAAACAGACACACTCTATAAATAGTTAACATTTTTACTGTTCTTTGGTATGTCTGTGCATATAAATACATGTGGTATGATGTCACTGTAGGCTTCAGAGTACTGTGCTACACAACGTAGGTAGTTTAGGTGAATTTCAAAGATGTTTGATTGCTACTTCATTGATATTTTACCTGTCTTTACAACAACAAAATATAATCAAATATATGTTTGTGCTGAAAGACATACACTGTGCACCTGATAAATATCTAAACCTATGATAAATCTCCTGGGTGACCGAGGTGTGTGTGGCCTGAAAGAGCGACCACGTGTCCACATGTCTTTATAGTGTGAAGTGACAACACATGATGCAAAGGGCTGACATCACTTGAACTGGAATCTCTGATTTATGGCCACAGTGCAACACCGTCCACCAACTGCTTTGGAAAAAGAAACAACACACCAAGGTCAGTCTTCTAGGAAGGTTAATCTGTGTAAAACTTCTAAATGTCTAATTTCTCAATCACCACATATATAATTTAACAAAAATGCGTGTAGAAAACCACCAAAAAACTAAATGGTTGTACAGGAACCCTGGTCATGTTTTAGATATTTGCAGGTGCATGTGGGATCTTTTTCTTTTAGGCAAATTCAGTTATTATCATATAAGCCATGGGACCTTTATGTGAAGTTTCACCTCAAATGTTTTTGTGCATTTAAATGAAACAAATAATCTGACAAACCTCTTGGTTCGATTATGTCTAATTTTAGAATCTTGCAAAGTATAAATAATAAAATAATGGCGTTAAACTAAAATGTCACTTAGAAACATTTTGTGTAGAGTATGTAGTCAGACGAGCACTGTGTTCCCAAATCCAACTATCTCAACAACTATTGAAAGGATTGTTATGAAAGTTTGTTAATGGATAAATCCTGACTGGTGATCCTCTGATTTCCCCCTCTAACACCACCAGCAAGGACATCACATCAACAAAATCTTGTGCAGACACTCATTTTTCCATCGTCAATATGTGACTGTTATCTTGCTGATGTTAACAGTTAGTACACATGTACTAAGCCATTAACTTGGCTCAGTTAAGGGAAGTAACTCTTTAATCATGCAGCCCTACATAGTTTGTGCAAATCATGTCTACACTCCTCTCTTGGTAAACTGATTTCTGGGGCATTCATGCAGCTTACTGTACATCTTTTATCAATCAGTGTGTCAATTACAAATGTTTTTAGATATCCAAGATATGTTATATTTAATTAAACCATTATATTTAATGGGCAACCACACATCAAGGTGAAATTTACGTGTCCCTTCCGATCAGATGGGGCTTTGCACAATTGTTTCCAGTTGGTGTTGTGCGATAGTTTGTTGATCAGGTGGTAGGACTCATGTGAAGGACCTATTGTTGAGCATGGCATGACCCCCCCACTGGTATCCATCAATGTATTGACAAGCCTTGTGGTTCATCCAGTATGACTCCAAGGCCACGTTGCTGCTCCACTGTGTCATGAGCCCCAAAGACACTTTACTCTATCGACTCTCCCACAGTATGCCCCCATTACCACTACCAGTCCATGCACTCAGAACCAGTGGCCCACTTAGGTAAGAGGACAGCGTCAAAGGCTCGTATGGCTGCAGAACCCAAGTGAATCATTGATTAGGCTCACTTTAATTTGGTTTTTAATTTTATATATACAAATTTCAAAAAAGAGCAAACTCAATCCAATGCATTCACATCCATTAGAAAAACAGTATAAATGTTAAGTTGCACAACTATTTTCCCAACTTGTTTATGCTCAAACTGTGCCCACACTGATTTAAATTGTATGCATATGCAAGATGCACAACCTGAATATTTTAATTGGACAAATCTGCACATGCTGTCGTGACATAATGCTTTTACTCTTCTGATCTCCCTGTTTGTCCTTTGCACATCTTTGACTTTGCCTGGATGAAGGTGCGTCTGGCACGCCAGCGAGGTGCGCATAGTTGGTTGTGAGGTTTTCAACAGAAAGAGCTGCAGCCTCTCACCGAATGTATTCATTTGTCATCTCTCCTTTTCTATGCCTTCCATTACACCCATCCACCTGCCCCTCCTCGAATCCAACATCTTGTATCTCTGCCATCGACCCCCCTTTCATCTATCACCATGATGCATTGGCAGTTTGCAGAAGGTTACCACGCAAGGCCTCTTAACACCTGGTTCTAGGGATAGTTTTGCCCACTCCACTTGCTTGCCTCCCGCAGTGGCCCAGCACTTTTCATTGATCCCACTAAGACTCTGTCTGTTGCCCTCACTAAATTAAATGGAGTGCTCCAGCAGTGTTATGGTGGCTGGGTGTCATATCTCCTGCCCGAGGCTCGTTTTCATGTGGCTTGCAAAGATGCCACTCTTATCTCCTATGAATCACGGCACTCTTTCCCCCTAGCTATGCCCTCCACCACTGGTGACAACACAGATTCAGAGTGATGCTCTTGCAGATTGTCAAATTACACGCAACATGACATGGGGAGCTGCAAGGTGTCATTATGGTATGGATCAGAGCATTGCAGAAAGCTTTGTTCTTTTCATTCTTGCTGCAACACAGAGGTTATGACTAGTCTTGAAGCTAAAGTGTACTCATTGGATAACTGTGTTTAATCATATGGTTGGATTTCGAAGTTGTTAGATACAGGTCACAACCTTTCTGTGCTATAGTGCGGACGTAAGAATCTAGCATATGACTGTTGTCTCTGGCTCGTTGTTCTTTGAAGCTATCAGCCGACAAATATTCCAGCTCACAGCCGGGCCCTCAGCTTGTGAGGCTGGTGATGACACACATGCTCAGCAGACAAAGTGCCCGGACCACCCGGGTTTTAGGTGTCCTGACCTTGGAGGCTGGCTGTGAAAAATAACAACACAAGGGGAGAAAGAATGCCTTCTATGCTGCTGAAGGGGTCAAGCTGTTGCCCCCTGTCAGGGTGAAGTTCAGCATGTCTCACGAGCTCCTTATAGGTTATGCAAAATGTTTGTTTTTCAAAGGTAAAGAGACAAATATAATGGACTCGAGAAGTGTGTCCGGTCTCACTTTTAGTGTGTGCATGCAGTTGTCTGAATCATCTAAGAGGGACACTGTTTGACAAGCTCTGGGAGTTGAATCACTTAAGGTCTAGAACACAAATTCACTTTAATCCATTGATCTGAAGCCTGCTCTGAAAAACGTATCATTCTGTCCAATCCCATATCAAAGAAAAACAAAATACTAGCAATGCCATTTCTCTGTTCGTGACATTCTGGCAAAACGGTGATAGATTTACAGCAACTTCTTTCATTTTTCAGCTATTTGAGGTATCTGTTAAACAGATTGTTGCATTGATTTCTGGGAAGACAGATGGTGGTGTGCCGGCTTCAAGACAACTGAAGGAATGAAGAATTGTTCAGCTCGGTAGATCAAATTCAGTATAGGCCTTAGGCTACACTTTTATTGTGCGTAGGTGCATACGATCTCACAGACATATTTCTGAGTAGCTTTGTTTTCTTTCTGGCCATAGTTGAAAGTAGATAAAATAGCATGGAGTACTTGAAAATGAGACAAAAATACCATTTTTCTTGCCAAAGCAATAAGAAAAATCTTGCAAAATCTGTCTGTCTTGTTTAAAGCTCTTCAAATGGTTAGTTGATTACTGCAGACAACAGACAGTATTGTCCTGATTTTCTTTTGTCAGAAGAGATATTTAATAATATGTACACCGGAATAAATGCAGACTTTTTTCTACTTCTTTCAGAGTTAAACTAATTATAATGTTTTATATGTGAGCCTTTACAACTGAAGTTATTGTGCTGCCTTTCCTCTGGGTTATATTGTGAGTATAACTGTGGAGTATCTGTGCTGTTTTCCATGTGCCTAACTTGGTTTTTTAAAAATATATTTATTCTGGTCTTCTGTGTTTACCTCACTCTGAGCTCAGCAGCCGCTCTGCACTGTCTTTTCTGCCCCTGCAAACCCCTGCACCGTCCTGCAGCCTCTGGCCTTCCAAGTAATCATTATGGGCTGTGATTGACACTTTGGGATGGTGTGCATTTCATTGATGAGAGTTTTAGAGCTCTGGGGCTCGTGATCCTTCAGTGATCGGTGGTACGTCACCCTACAGCTATCCCAGGGGGGACAGTCACAGATCAGGTTCAAATAGTCTGTCGCTTCCATCACTAAAGGCAAACGAACCTATCCTGCAATCCAGGAGTTTGCAGAGGCCGACCTGCACGGGGACGCAACCGTGGGTAAAGATCTCTGACCAACACTGCACAAATAACTTTAACTTTACAGTTCCTATCCGAACTAGTAAGCTAATGTCTTTTGACCTTTTGTCTTTTGGGAGTTTTTAGACCATTTTTTAATCTTCTGTGATAAGCTTTAGAGTAGAATGGAAACAGAATCTGAGAGCCTAAGAATTTATGCAGCACCACATCTATTGCAATAATATAGATTTGCTTTAACATTCCACCTTCAAATGTAATCTCTGTCTCTTGCAGCAACAGTTTAAAGCGTATTTTGTATTAAGCACCAGTTTAAGACTAGAAAATTCTAATTCAATCCTTGATAGTGGAGCTAAGTTTCTCAAAGGCTAAACTGTCATTGGCACAATAAAAAAACAGTGTCATCTGCATAAAAATGTGTTTGATAATTCTGCATGGATATTGCAAATCTTGTAACACTTGAGCTTGTAAAATAACATACTCTGCAGTTAGGTTAGTGATGATGTGCAGCAGAAACTGATATTTGAAAGTTGAAGCCAACAGCAAACTTCCTTAAAACGTCTAGTAGCAGGTCTATACTACTCTTTTAATTTGAAAATGTTCATTAGATAATTATTTTATAAATTTAGGTGTGCTATGGTGAATTGAAATATTTTTTCTGTTTATGTGACTAACTCTTGTATTGTTATGAAATCACCATTCTAGATTAAGATGTAAAGGCTGGTATGGAGAAATAATTAGTTCAGATTTCTATTCTATTGTTATTAGTAATAGAGAAACTCACTTAATTTTTGAGAATATACATAATGTGCAGGGTGCCACAACCAACAAGATTGTCTACCACCTGGGCCTTGACAATGCCCACTAAAGTGTTGACCATGCGAGAACCTTACGGTACTACTCATTCCCGTGTCAGAAAGTGCTTGAGGTGTGTGCTCCAATGACCTCGGGGTCACATACCAAGCAAAGCGGTTATGCAGTTATGCTGACCACGTAGACGTTTAAATCACAAAACTGGCAATAAGAGGTGGGACGGTGAGAGGGAGAAGAGAGGCGATTGGGGCAAGGAGAGCTCGTTCTTGAGCCATGGTCAGCTGGGAAAGTGCTTGGTGGTGGGTGTGTGCAAAGACTTGAAATATGTTGAAGAGATGCGTGTGTTATCTTTTCTCCTCGCCACTGGCCATCCAGTACCTCCCCTTGCGGCGTGTCATCAGCAGTTTATCTCAGGGCCCAGCAGGAGCTGCGAGAGAAAAACGGGAGGAAATCTGATCCATATGGTGGCACTATAAAACCCCTCGCTGATTTGCAGGCTTCATCAAAACCTGATCAGGACTGGCATCCTCCTCTCACACCTGGACACTGTGCTCTGAACTTACCTCTCTCTCTCCTCAGCAGCACCAGATATCTGCCTGACCCCCGGGGTACTTCAGCAGCAATTCTGATTCTTCTTATAAAGGTAAATGTAAAAGATCTGATCCTTGCATTAGTGATTTTTTCATGTTTTACATGTGCATAAATCCGACATTAACCTCTTGCTTTCTTATCCTTTCTATTGTCACAGAAATGAAGATCCTGGGCCAGGTTGCTTTCTTGCTCTTGCTCGGAGGAATCTGGTGTCAGAACAACCGCAATGCCAAAGCCGGTAGCAAGACCTCCAAGAAATCTGGTGGGAACCAAGGACGTGATGTTGGCCAGTCTCCCCCTGTGGCTGATGTTACTCCTGGAAGTACTGGAAGCACCAGAGGCACTGGAGGCACTGGAGGCACTGGAGGCTCAGCTGAATCAGGACAGCAGGCTGCTGCAGGAGCTCGAACAGCTGGACAACAGACAGATGACATGAGGCTCCACTTCCTTAAGAACACCCAAGTGACATGTAATGATGGAACAGCAGCTGGGTGAGATTTCAAATTGTGTTTTTTTTCCCGCCATTTGCTGTCTGTTTGCTGATTTATGCAGTGATTTTTTTTTTAAAGCTAGATAGAATCCATACATGGCTGCTTTATCTTCACCAGCCCTTCATTCCTGTTTATTTGGGGTTCTACAGGTTTTACCTAAAGGAGTTCAGAGGAAGCCGCCGATGGTTGTTACTTCTGGAGGGTGAGTATTTAAAAACCCAACTGGTTAATTTGGTCCCCAAAGGTCAGATTGTTTTGATGTGACACCCCCATGGGAATTTTGATGGGGATTTCATCTTGTCCTGTCTTCTGTTTTTCTCCTTTTTTGGTTGCCGCCTGTCACTGTTTTGTTAAATTTAATCAAGTCAGTTTCAGTACTGCATATGTCTAGCCACACAAATCAAGTGCTGACAGTTTGTAAATTAAATAAATCGCTTGTCTCTTTTGTCCATCTCTGAGTGAATATATAGTCTTGTTAGTAGGCTACAGGTGCATCCATTTCCCTCTCCATTCCTCACAGGCCTCTTTGATGGGCTAACAAGGGTGTCCCTCTCTCTCGGATGTGAATGTCTAATTTTAGTCTCTATTATTTTTAGGTGGCTTTTGCTGCTACAGCAAGGAGACTTGCGATTCCAGGTACCAAAATATCCCCCGACTAATGAGCTCATCAGGGTGGCCCCAAACTAAAAGAGGTAGGTCAGCCGGTCATGTTTTAGAATGCATGTCATACATGTTTCCATAGATTTACTTTCTTTAGTGGGAGAGTCAGGAGACATCTGTCTAATGGGTGATTGCTTTTGTTACAGGAAGTGGAATATTGTCTTCTCAAGCAGAGGAAAACCCACACTGGCATAATGCAAACCTTGTGTATGTACCTACATCATTGTTCATTGAATTACTGTGGCTCATTTTTAAGTTAGTGAGAACCTGCATACTGATCATGTTACTTGCAATTATCTCATGCTGTTTGTGCCTACAGTTGTTTTTTTAAAATTTAAAGTTGCATTAGGTGATTTTTTTTCCAAACACTTGTCAGTAGTGTGACAAAATATTGGCATATAAACAGATACAATTACAAAGTTTGTCTATTTAGTAGTGCTTTCAATCATTAAAATATTTAATCACCATTAATCGCATGAATGTCATAGTTAACTCGCGATTAATCGCAAATTAATCGCAAATTTTTTTATTTATACTAAATGTCCCTTTAATTATCATTTTAATACTCTTTTCGCCATTGTCACCTGGTTTTGACGAGGAGGAAGCAGAGAATTTGCATCAGCTGTGTGTTTGGCCATCAAGTGGTATTTCAGACTGGATGTGCTACGATGATAACTCAGTTCATACTGACAATACACACAGATAACTTCAGTCTTGTCAGTCATAGGGCTGGACCCGAATATCTGAATATCCGAATATTTGGTCGTGGTGGTATCCGAATAATAATTTTGAGATCCGAATAGTAATGCACGTGCCCACACCTAGGCCGCCATTGCCTGGCTGAGCATCTGCACCAGTGGCACACGGTTTGGGATGCGGAAAAGGAGCAGACAGAAAGGCATGGTGAGCGAAGACACTGTTGCCAGGCCACCGCCAGCAGGAGATCCCATTGGACACCGATGGCGAACACCTTGCCCTCACCAACCATGGCCCAATAATTAATAACGCGATATTTTTGACAGCACTAGTATTTAGTCAACCAGCAGACTCACCTGCTTAATACAACTGGAAATTAAGTTTATGAGAGCTGTGAGAGTGAATCAAAACAGTAAAGGTAATGGCTGTAAAACAAAAAATAGAATAAGCTCGAAAAACTCCACAGAACAGACAGGAGTTGCAGCACGAGAAGATAACTCTGTGCGTGTGTCACTATGAGTGACCCGTATCATGTTACAGATACTCTTTTGGTCCATTGTCAATATGTAAGTGTTTATTAGTGCAACTTTAAAGTGAGGCTAATTAACTTGTGAAAGAACACGTGTACCTTTTCACAAATAAAATGCACCCTCTCTCTTATGTGCGTGATTTTATTATACTTACATTATAAAATTCTGAAACACAATATGCTGTCATCAGAAAAGTGTTTTGCCAGTTTGTGGTAAAAGAAGCCAGCTGCAGCCTGAGTTGATTTTAATCAAGGAGATAACAAATGGACTTGAAGACCTCCAGCTTTAGTCTAACAATTGTGATTCTCTCCTTTACTGCAGGTTCATCCCATACTGTTCCAGTGATGTATGGAGTGGCAACGGACCTGCCCCAACCCCTCCTCCAAAGCCACGACAAGGCCGAGAGAAAGAAAGAGATAGAAATACAAATGCAAGTAAGTTTCTTCATGTCCTTCAGTATTTTTCCTCAGATATGTGCCCCTTTGGTTGCACATGCATACTCTAATCTAAAGATCAAACTCATCTGACACCTGTTTGTGATGTCAGCTGATTATACCTTCATGGGGTCTCTGATCATCCGCGAGGTCATCAAAGATCTCATCCCCAAAGGAATCAAGCAGGCCAAGGTTGTCATGCTGTCTGGCATAAGGTGAGTTTGTTTTATTGCTCATGCTCAGATGGTTACTGCTGCTTTCGGATGAGAGCCTCTATCTACTGTACCGTCTGGACCATCTCTATGCCTAACATTAAACAGAAGAAGCCCTATTTTGGGTGCATCCTCTTGTCAACAATAAAGATGTTTACAGTCAACTGTGATCAGTGACATAATGTTTATTAAAGGGCCTTGCCCTATAATGGTGAACATTCCTCCCAGGTTAGCAACATGGTTGTTGGGACATTCCTAAGCCCTAAAACAGGATCCCCTGTCTGAATGTGAAGCTGCTAAATGTTCACTTCCCTGCTTTTAGCTGGCATGCGCTGTCATTTTTATACCCTTCACAAAAGTCTTGGTCTTAAAGCCAAACTATTTTGTGATTTTCTTGGCTCCTCTGTAGTGCTGGTGGAGTGGGTGTTTTGTTCAACATTGAGAGGGTGGCCAGTCAGCTGGAACAGCTTGGTGCAGAGGCTCAGGTTCGAGGTCTGGTGGACTCTGGCATGTTTCTGTTGAACGAGCTGGAACCCAACTGCCCCGAGACAGCCTCCTGCTCATTTGAAATTCCTACCAAGATGGGACTCAAGTAAGGACTTTTTATGTCACTTTGATAGACCAGGTGTAAAATCTGAAATAAACTATTCTACATTGATTCGTAAACTGGTATATCTTTTATTTACAAACTGTTTTCTCAGGCTGTGGAATGGGGTTGTCCCTGATAAATGTCGCCAGCTCTTTAAGAGAGGGGAGGAATGGCGCTGCTTCTATGGTCTTTCACTGTACTCCACTTTGACTGGTGAGTGCTGGCTGTTGCCGTTGTTCATCATTGTGTTAATCAAAAATAATATGCACTGAAATATGAGAGTCGTGAGCTTCATTTACTCAGAAGCGAATAGACTGATTTCCATGCTTTAACCTCCGAGACGTGATTAAGACACACATCTCTTGGATCCCAAACTCATCTATAGAAACTATATCTACCCTAAAAATTTGTCTTGAGACGGAAAGAGATGGAAAACCCTTGTCATTGCCCTACATGGCAGTCGTCATTCTGGGCATTAAAAATAAAAAACTGTTGTTGGTAAACTAAAATTTGAAATAGTTTTCCCAAACTGGACTGGACAGCTAATATTCTAGTAGAGCTTAATAATTGTGATAGCCCTACATACAATCTTGTGGATCCTATATATGGGATTTGATAGTTGCTGACTTTGGCTGCCACTAATATATCCTAGTATGAATAAAAACAGTAAAGAAAATAATACATTCAACTTGAGAATTTTCAATTTTTAAAAAATGAAGTACATTTTTATCACCCTATGCAATTGTCCTGGTGAATGTGTTAAAAACGGTCACTCAAACATTGAAAGTCATAGATCATGCATAGATCAGGCTATTACTGATATATTATTAATGCAAGAGGCTGATTCATCACTTATTTACCTTAATAAAGAAACCAGCATGTATTATACACTTGCCATTATCATCAAAGAGTGGCGATGCAATATCATGAACTTTACTCATTTTAATGCAAAGATCTGGAAAAAAAACAGCTGATTCAGATCAAACCCTCTGACTCAGTCTGTGTACCGATTTGCCCTTATTTATTTTGTTTTGTCGTAAGCACACAGATGTAGTTACACATCAAAAAGAAGAGGCAGCTTGCGTGCAAATTCTGAATTCACCAAAAGAATCTAAGCCAATCAACTCTGAAGAGCAAACAGAACCATTTTTCTAGCTGTCGTCTACCACGCTCACCTGAATAATGATTAAAATAAACCTACACAGAGTGCTTTATAAATGTTGTATTGGTGGTTTCAGGACACAAAAAGTGAAAACAAATCAGTGAGTTCCCCCAAAAGCCATGCCATAGTTCACACACTTCACCTGATGAATGCAAATCCAATATGGCCCCCTTTTTAGCTCCATTTTTCTTCCCACCAACTCACTGGGAAAACATCACTAAATGCTGTACTTTGCTTACTGCTTAGGTGGAGTGACTGCCTTTGTGTTACACACAGTTATCAGACCTACGGATTGATTTTACTGATGAAAGCATCTTTAATTCTTTGTTTTCCCTGCAGTGCCTGTGTTTTTCGTGCAGTGGCTGTTTGACAAGGAGCAGCTGAGAGGGCAGAACATCTACGTGGGAGCACAGAGTATGTCAGAGGAGCAGTGGCAGTACTTCCAGAACCTGGGCTTGGAGTACAAAAACTCACTGAGCAATGTCACGTAAGTCCTCCACAGCTTAGTTTAGAAGACCAACATAACACCATTTTGCTCTCCAAATGATTACTATCACTAGATCCATCTACCAGCAAAGAATGATCACTGCTGTTTGTGTGTCTTTCAGGGCTGTCTTTGCTCCATCCTGCATCGCCCACAATGCAATCACCAGAAGGTAAAAGTGGATATTTGACTCCGGTGGTGTGACCACGTTTTTACACCTGCCTTGCTGCTGCTTCTGTGTGCTTGTTCATCATGCCACATTCTTCTTGTCACCAAATACCATATTGCATTTTCCCCCAACCTAGAACACTCATTTCTTTACTGCATACATTGACATTGAGTGAAGACTTAGTTTGGTTTAAATAGTCAGGCTGAGTTATTTATTGAGGGTGATGAGTCTTATGGAAGAAACTGAAAGTCCAAAGTCATTGTATGTGATTTTGTAGTTGCAGTTATGTTATGTAACAGTGGCCACGACAAGATAATGAGCCAAAACTGACCAAAAGAGCTTCCTTTGACGTTACTGTTTACACCTTCCTAGTCGTCAGTTACTAACTCTAAATTTTTACCTGTTCTCGATTTTTGCCAACCTTCCCATTCACTTTTATTTTCCTTCCTTAATTGACACTTTCTTCTTTTCTAAACGGTAACCTCTCCATCCATTTCCTCTCCTAGTAACTGGATGACTTTCCAAGTTAGAGGCACCTCCCTACCACGAGCCCTGCAATGCTGGGACAGGAGTCTGGAGGCAACACGCAACAACAGGACCCCTGCCAAAGGTTGTCCTTTCCACCTGGTGGACACCTGCCTGTCGCCCCAGTGCAACCCCACCTGTCCAGCCTTGGTGGACCGGGCCACCCAGCAGGAGATTACTCTGCTCCAGATGCTGGTATCCATGGGCCTTGACCTCCAGATGCTGGGCCTGGATCCCCAGGGAGATGCAGATTCTGTGGCCAGCATGGTCAGCAATGGTGGCTAAGTGTAAAAATGGAGGAGATGTTAGAAGATAGCCAAACAAAAGCTATGTAGATGAAAAAAAAATGTGTTGAATATTTAATGTAACCTTAGAAATCATGCAAAAATCTGGTTACTGTGTCTTGTGCTGCTCAGCATTCCATTATGCTCCACATGTCTGTTAAATTTGTGACTGGTGTGTATGAGTGGTTTAGTGGGCCCTCTACTGGACATCAGAGGAAAGAGCTTTAGGTCTAAACCAAAGTTGTTTGAAACGAACTGGTCAAAGAGCTTTGAGTTCTAGCAGATGGCTGGACATAACCTCCTACAACACGCTTCCATCCTCTACAGGAACATTTAACATCAGAGCATTGTAGTAGAGTTTTAATGAGTAGAGGCTCCACAAACTGTCCAACATTTTGCCTAGATGAGAAAAATACACATTTGCACACCATATAGTTTTTATCATTTAAATTGGCTTTAAGTTCATTTTTTAAATATATTCTTTCTATCAAACAGCCATCCTATATTATTAATAGACTATATTATTAAGATGCCAAATTTTGAGTATATTGATTCGTACAAAATAACTTACAAGTCAGTTGTAAAAAACTGCACTCATACTGACTCAGTCATTTTTTTGCGCACACATTTCAAAGACACTGCTGATTTTCAGTCTTTAGCTCCTGATGCTATGCTAACTTATATATATATATTACACAGTATCTATATATCCATATTGCTATGCATGGAAGACAAAAGTGTGATTAGTTATTGATATATTTCTGTGTTGGAAAACAGACCATGATCACTGCCTTACTAGAATAATTTGCTGTGATTTGTAGGGGGGTAATCTATTACGAAAATAGAAAAAGTCCAGAGCACATATTTGAAATGTGAAGTCTTTAAAATAAACATAAAAACGCTGTAGTTTTTTACTGCTCAGTTGGGATAATCCATATATATTGACAAAATACAAACTATTTGTTTTGCAGCCCTTCCATGTTGTCAAACACATGCTTTCTTTCATAATGCCACGGGAATTTTGCCAGGCATTTACAGATGTTACTGTATGTTTTATTTTCATTTAGGTACTGTAATAACTGAGCTGCTGCACATGCTAAAACAGGAAAATAAAAATATGAATTAGCTCTGACTGTGTGGACTCTGTTAATGCTGCTGACATTTGTGGAACTCAGTGAGAATGCTGAAGACTCCTCAGTATGCAGCTGTTAGGAGACAACCAGGTAAGACAGAAGTCCAGGGAACAAGCTCTAAGTCAGCTCTAAATATCAAACAGCATACTGGATGATGCGTGTTAAATGTCAAGATTTCAAAGCACTGACAAAGTAACATCTGATCATTTTGTGTCTCATTTTGCATATTTAGGAGAGTTTTTCTAAAAACGTTGGTAATTTTTCATCTCTTCACATTGTTTTTGTTCAATTTTGGTCTTTTTCAGTCTCAATTTCATTGTTTTGAATGTCCTTATGGTCACTTTAGCCATGTCCCAATTAGGAGGCTGCATCCATTGAAGGCTGCCCCATTTCATTAAGACTTGAACATTCCTTCAAATGTGTCCGACGAATGCATCCTTCTTTTCCTCACTGCAAAGGTGGATCCTTTGAAGGCGCACACTATAGAAGAAAATGTACATTTTACATTTATTACATAACTTATTAAACAGCTACTTTACAGTCAGATTAATAATTTAAAATATAACCAACAAATAATTTATGATGTATTACTATCTGCTCTTTTAAACCTTGATGGATTACTCAAGATACACAGCAATACATAAGGTAAATTAGTAATTATGAAATTAAAATTTGCCTTTGCTAGCTGCACAAATAAATGTATGTACATGTTAACACAAAAAATAATTAAAATACATTAATATAAACTCTATTAATCCTTTCAAACATCTTGTTCCTACCACTTAATTAAATGCGTGGCTGTAAGATAAAATTCTAGTTTACTGATTTAGATAAGTCTTTCAAGTTGCACACATTAATGAGCTGTGATGACATAATTATGTTGGATCAACTTAATATTGTGTGTAATTCAAACTAAACACAAAAAATTCTGGAACAGTAGTTAAAAAAACATTATATTTTATGCATAATCAACCTTAAAACTTGTGTTTATGCTGCTGATATAATTAAATAATTAAAAATTCCTTTGATTGAAGAGAAAAACCTTACTCCATTAACTCAATGTGGTTTGTTGATGGAACATAATTTTATAAGAAGTTATCAAAAAGATTGGAGCAGCTGTGTGTAATTTTTTTGTTGAGCCCAAACATCATTTTTAAATGCTGTATTCCGAAATGAGTCTCTTTATGTAGAGTTTTTTTTTTTAACTTAAAGTATATTTTATATTATTTTGAATGCCGGACTTTTAGTGTTTCTACACCATTACTGCCTTCACTGAAGCAAAATATCTGAAAACTCTCCTTTCAATGTGAATTCTGAAATTTGCTGTTTTCGTGCCACCACACTATTAGCTCATTCTTTATTGTGCCAACACTTCAGCACTGATGCACAGTTGGGCTTATTCTTATTATAGACTCTTTGGTCCCACAGCTTTGAGAAAACCCATACAAAATATACATCAAAATGTGCAGCTCAATCAGTAATGGTGTGCTGTAGTGTTTGGTAGCGATCAGTCGTAGGACTTTCACGAAATTCGTGGAAACTGTGTGAAAAATCCCCTTTGAAATGAATGGGATGTCGGCCAGATAACTGTCAAAATTCAGTCATCTTTGGAACCCTGTAGCTCTGGCATACTTTACAGTAGAAACTTTTCTCAAAGTTCAGGTGGGTTACAAGGCTTTTAAGAATTCATCTAAATCTGTGTTTTGATATCTTTTATGGTTTTTGGGTTTTTTTTGTAAAATTCATATTTTTCGCTCATGATGTCACCCACTCGAAATTTTGGTCAGAAAAGTTTTCTGAAAAAAGTGCAGTTAACCTTGTTTCCTTCTCACAATTTCTACTGTACATGAACAATTTCCACATAAAAATGCAGGTGTTTTTCTGTATTATAGTGTGAGTCTCACGTCTGTAGGACTTATGTTTCTCTTTATAAGTCACCTCAGAGCACAGTGAGCCAACCAAACCTCGCATTGACCCCCATTGTATCTGTGCTCTTGGGTGAAAAACAGAAACGATGAGTTTCTCTAACCTGCCACCAAATCTATAGTATGTACATGAAAATACATCAGCTTGTTTAAAACAAGATTATATTTAACACGGTAAAATAACTTTTACAATAATAAGAGTTTTTGAGCTGCGACTGTTTGTTTGAGGGGATAATCCTTAGTCTGCCTGTCTGCTCCTCTCTGCACCCAAACAAACAAATACAAGGTAATTTACCTGTTTCTTGGCTTTGTATTGCACCGAGATGCAATACAAAGCCACAACACAGACAACAGATGCAGTGGGTCCTGTTATAAAGTGGCATTGTGAATATGTTCAGACACTGAGCTTCACAATAAACACTGTTTTCCGGGGCTTAGGGACCCACCAACAGGGACTGGAGTAGAGGCTGGTAGTGTTACTACTGCCACCTAGCACTGGTACAGTGTGGTGGATGCTGCACTCCAGGGGTTGCGCTATCCAATCAGTCCACCTCTGGTCGTTGCAGCAAACCTGACGTCCACTACAGGTGGCGCAGTCAGTACACTGGCCCCTGCCCTTCTGATGAAGCCAGGACCAGCCTCAGAGGAAAAGAGGCAGGGAAAGCAAGGCTGTCCTACAATTTCTGAAGGAGCAGGCAGAGAAGGAAGAGGAGAGGGAGAGAGAGGCATTGGCCAGGGAGGAAGAGAGAAAGGGCAGCCTCAGCACAGGCAGAGAGATATCTCTCTGTTTGAGAAATAAATCAATATGTTTTAAATAAAGATTGTTTTTATTGAAATTCAGCCCAAGCAATTTGTTCTTTAAAGCAACAGTGTATTGGTTATATAACAAAACAGAAAAATTCTAAATCATATACAATTATTTACAGTTATACAGTTAAATTTGTCAGCAAGGAAAACAAAACTGCAACAGATGAATAACATATTTACACATCTATATACATATATTTACATAATGCTAGTAAACAAGACTACATCTGGAGAGTTTACTTTCTAGATGTAGTCATGTTTACTGAGGCATGTGGGAAGCTCTTCTGGGGCAGATAGCTGGGCTGCAAGCCTGGCTCGCACATCGCTTCCTGCCAGGTCCCTCTAGTCAACCTCTGCATCGCCTGGGTCATATCCACCATCATTTTCCCCCTGGACCTTCCTCCTCTGTCGTGATGTCACCAGATGTTATGGAGGATGCAGCAGGCAGCAACCACCTTTGGAGTGAAAAGAGGACAGATCTCCAGGGCTCTGAAAAAGATGGAGCGCCAGCTCGATTTAAGAATCCCAAAGCTCTATGACATTCCTCCCTTTGACATGCTATTTACAATACTGGGCTTCAGCTTTTCCTGTTAATTAAAATGCACATAGAAAATATATATTTTGAGGTCACCAGTAAGAATTTGTTGTGTCTCTTTAGTGTGTGTGTTTGTGATTAATGAGATAAAGAGTTCTTACTTGCAACAGGTTGACGGTATGGCGTCATGATGGCGACCGGACGCTGCAGGCACGGGTATTCTCCATCACCCATCACAAAGAACCCAGCTAGAGAAATATAATATTAATAACAATAATAATAATAATAATAATAACTTTTATTTGTTAAGCACCTTTCATACAAGGTTTGCAGCTCGAGGTGCTTTACAAGAAAGAAACATCCATAATGTTACAGGGTAATTTAGAACATAAAAAAGAAAACATAAAGAATCATGCTGCTGGGTAATGTGGGATCTGCACAGGACAAGTGCATCATGCACAGATCCCGGGTTGCCAGTGTATACATCCATAAACCTCCCTTTGGCATCACAAATATCCTGCAATATACGAGAGGGGAAACATTTCCTGTTTATGTAGCAGACTTTCTGTGGCTCTACAGGGGGAAGAATTTTGACATGGCATCCATCAATGGCACAAGCTGCACGGTGGAATGGACTGATTATCAACCAGGTGACCAAAGCTGGCCCCCCTCCTGTGAATCACTCTGTGGAGGATGCTCATCATTTCATCCATTACACTGTGGACAGTCCAGTAGAGTGTTGCCTGCTGCATTGAAAAGACATTGACCATCACACAGTACGAGGCTCGACAGGCAAGCCAGTACACCAGCAGCTCAAACTCATGACTCCATCCTTGGGCTTTTTCGCGGGGCAGCATCTGTACCAGCATGTTGATGCTGTCCTGGAAACCCTGACAGCTGGTGTCAAGTCACCTCCAGAGAAGTGGCAAGGATATCACTTAAATGTTGATCTGTGTGTATCTTTGTAGGGGCCTTTGGTCCTGGTAATTAAAAGAAAAGTCTTTTTAGAATTTTTTTAAAACATAATTTGCTTTTTATTTTCAATATGTGTTATATTTACCTTATTTATGTGTTTTTACTATTGTATGTTCTGTTTAAGTTTGTCAAAAATAAACTTTCCTTTAACTTCTGACTTGCTTTGTTAGACACCTGTTTACACTTGATAATATTTATAAATCTTTCACTGCTTTACAGACAGTGTCAGCAAAGTATGTGTAATGTATTTACTCTTAAGAGAGAAATTAAATTGTGTTTCCGTGGTGCTAATGATTGGTGTGCTCACCTGTATGTGGTATATCAGACAATAAAATACAGCTTATGTTGATGATAGAGGACATGTGACCAGAAGGATGACAAAAGGCAGGCAGGTATGTGGAATGAAGGTTAATTCATTTAATCTAAATCAGGGATCTTCAGTCAAACTACCTGTTAAATTATTGTATTAGTAGGAAAGACCACTGATCACCCAGTTTTATTAGCTTAGCTCTAAGGAGATGAAGGTAATAGGAAGGCTGTAAAGGACAGTTAGACAAGAAGTAAAACTACTATATACAGCATGCTCATGTCACAGAAAAGGTACAAACAATTTTACCACATTTGTCTAATGTTTAGATGATTCTATATGAACATGAACAAATCAGCCCAGTTTATAGGGACACCTACCGAGCCACAGAGGTCAGCTAACGGGGCCCACCTCTGCTTCCTCTTTATCCTTCGCACCCTGGCTCTTCTCGCCCGGATCCTGCTTCCAAGTACAACACTCCAGCCACAACAGCAACCACTGCTCGATCCATTTTCAAAGCTTTATTTCGATCTTTTAAACATAACTGACAAAAAACTCCTTCCTTCTCTTGAGTTACTTTTTTATTAATATTTCAATGTATAATTAAAGTGAAAACAAACGTGGATAAATTGGTGTTGCACATAGTATTTTATTGTGTGTGTGTGCGTTTATAAAATTACGATAATGAAACAGATCCTGACGCAATTATTCATCTTCAGCACTGGTTGGCGCTGCTTTAAATTTGACAAGGGCCTACATTGTTTTAAATTCACAATTCGGGTTCTTTCAGCGACTAGGGCAGATTAAAGTATTTAAATATGCTCAATAAAACATTATAAAGTCTGATTAATCCTGGTCTAACACATTTAAAAGCAATTTAAAAGTTGTTTCATTAATGTAAAATCTTACCAGAGACACAGGCGCGTTATTTTCGTGGCGGAGTGAGACATCTCGATTTGAAAACGTCTCGGATTCTTTCCCATAATGCACTGCAGTTTTTCCTACTTCCTCTTTCCGCCATATTGCAGAACCGGTAAGATGTCTTTTTCCACTGTCACCTTCAATCTTTCAAGTATCTAAAGCATCTGTACGTTATGTATTCTATTTATGTCCCCATTTTAAAGCGAAGGTACATGGTAATGATTTGGGATGAGTATCGAATTAATTTTTTACACGATTTTAACACATTTTGCTCTCAAAGTCCAGCTAACAGCCCCTCTGGCCGGCCCTGAGAATCGGAGCGTTCAAAGCGCCTTGATAACTGTTAGCCTTGCTACAACAGAAGTGTGTACTATTTTAAAATTAAAAATATGTACGCGTTCTGTCGGTGTCTATTGGGGACGCTGTTTGTACTTGGTCGACATGGTGTTTTTAATTATACCTGCAAGTGTTAGGAGATCTGCTATATTGCCATTGTGGTTAGCTAAGCTAGCCTGCTATTCTGAGTGATGGTGAAGACCATGCTTTGCTGGGAGGCTGCGTTTCACTTACTCGGTGTAGCTGAAATAAAATCAGCGAGTAAAATGTGGCTTGTGCCAGAAAGTGTTTATTTAACGTTTACATGCTAATTTTAGCCGGGTAGTTACTACATCAGAGTGAGAAAGGTAATGTCGTGACCCAGTGCTAGCTAAGCTTTGCTGACTGTTCTTAATCTTTTATAGGTTAGGTACTTTTTGCAGGTTGTTGGTGTTTACATTTGTATCCCAGTTAGTATGTTCTTCCATTAAATATTAGGAAAACTTTCAAGTCTTCAAAAAAATTGACATGTAAAACTCTAACTGTGAAGACTCAGAGTGGGAATATAAATGTCCTCCAATGCAGTCTGCATATATATTTCTGAAACTTGGATGTTTTTCTCTGGATGTGTCTGCAGGCATCATGGTGCGCATGAACGTTCTCGCGGATGCTCTCAAAAGCATCAATAATGCTGAGAAGCGTGGGAAACGCCAGGTCCTCATCAGGCCCTGCTCCAAGGTGATTGTGCGCTTCCTAACCGTCATGATGAAGCACGGTGAGTGGCTTTTTTTTAAACTAGTGTGTGATGAGTTGATATCATGCAACAAAAAGTTAAAAATTCGGGAACATAATGACAGCAGTGCTTGACCTATTCAGTCTACTGTATGTGCCTGAGCAGCGTTACTTGCAGGAGATGCAAATTGCAAAAGAGTGTAGTTAGTGAAAGTATGGTCATGATGCTGGTTTAAGTTCTTTATTGAGTGGTGGTAGCCGCTGAGCCATCAGGTATTAAAGAAACAAGCTTTACTGACAATTACATGGAATTTGATTTTCTTTGGTCACAAAAACGCATGCACAAAAGTAAGGGCAACAAGTCAAAGACTGTAAAATGAGGGTTTAACTACTATGTACAGCTATAGATATGTGTTAAAGCATGTTTAAAGTAAACCAAAACTTAAGTGCAAATTGTGCAGATTCTGATGATACAGGAATGCGTTGAGTGACTAACAGTGTTACTGACAATTTAAAATATTAATATATGAAGCCATCTTTTATTTTTTACTCATTAAAATCGTTCTTTGTTATTTGTACCTCCAGGTTACATTGGTGAGTTTGAGATCATTGACGACCACAGAGCCGGAAAAATTGTTGTCAATCTCACAGGCAGGCTGAACAAGGTAAGGTTGATCCAACTACAGCTACCACTGCTTTTAGGATGTTTTCAAATGCTAACTATGGTTAAGTCAGCTGTTCTAGTATTAACATGAGTAACAGTCAGAAATTGGTGTTAGAAACCTTAGTTGCACATGTTGCCCAGGGTTCCTTTAAGTTTGAAAAAAAATCTACCAAATACTTGTAGACATAAATTGTTTTCTAATTAACAGCTTTTGTTTTTGGTCTGAAGAGTGGGGTTCACTCAGTCTTGTTTTTATGTGTTTGGGAAATAGTTATAATGCAGAAAGGTAACAGGTGGTTTGTGTTAACACATAGCCTTGTCTGTTTGCTACCTTGTGTGTAAACCATTGTTTTTTCTGATTTCAGTGTGGCGTGATCAGTCCACGTTTTGATCTCCAGCTCAAGGACCTGGAGAAGTGGCAGAACAACCTGCTGCCCTCAAGACAGTTCGGGTGAGAATCGCATTGCCTGGCTAAAGCTTTAAACTGAATCATTGCAGTAATGTGCAATGAAGGTACTGAACAGTACGGATTAGACTATTGTAAGAATAAAACTCTCTGATGGTGAAGTCAGACTTACTACAGTGGTTTGAAGTGCCTTGAAGATTGTTGTTTAAAGAAAGTGGTGTGCTTGGTTGGTGGTTCAATTAAGAGATTTATACCTAGTTTTGTTAAATTAGGGCTCAGAATGTAAACATATAATTTATTTGCCTTAATGTTGAGTGCAGTGATATTTTTACACAACTGAAGTACTGGTGTATGTTAGTGTTGCATATTTGAGTGAAAAGGCACAAGAAATTTTTTTCCCTCTATTGCAACATATCCTTTAATCAGTTATTAAGATATTGATCAGTTGTGTGATGAGGCCACTGAGTTGAAACAAGCTGGATGTGAATTTTTTAAGAAACTACACTGATGCTGCTGTAGAACAGCAAAGCAAGAATTCCACTAGATTCCTTTTAGAACTCGACAATATAGGGAAAATGTGAAGCTGCAAATTTCTGATATTTTGCAATTTGATTTGCGATATAATCTTCAAAGTCAAGCATCAGATGATATTTAATAGATTTAAAACATCTGATGAAGCATTACTACATTAGGCAGGATCAAAAGCACAACTGTCACACAAGGACTGCATGAATTTGTAAAACCCTTTATACAACAGATTAAACCCTGGTTCACATGTGCGGCATTTCTTATATTTTAAATTGCAGTCTCTGTGAGTTGGTAATTGCATGGTCAAATTGCTATTTTGATTTGAAAATGACTGTTGGATCTAATTATCAGATAAAAGTAAAATTGCAGTGTCACTGCTGTCTATCCGTATGCTCCCTTTCTCTTGATCATTCACGTGTACAGCATCTCTCCATCTCTCTCACGCCTTTTTTCGCTTTTGGGTAAAATGAAAATTCAGTGGAATCATTAAATTTAATTACAATTTTTGATAACGACACCAGAGTGCGGCAGCATCTGACCTGCGCCAGTCACTATATCTGTTGACCTGATAGTGACAGGATTAAACCTGATGCAGGATTCTCCAGTCACTGTGTGACAGGCACTATTAACTGCTCTTAAGATGCAGAACAATATCAGAAAAAAACCTTAAAAGCCTAAAAACCTCGTCACCAGTGAAGAGATGAGAACTGTTTGGTACTGCTTTATTGCATTGTGGATTTGCTGTTAATTTATTTGGATTGAATGACTTGAGTCAACACATTGTTTCTGTCACTGTAATCTAAGGAGGCTGAAATAACTGAACAATAGGACATCTTGATTCTGTGTTTGGTCTTGTGTTTTAATTGTGGAGTTGCCTGAAGTATGAGCAAAAGTGCCCATTAATAGCAGAGGAATTAACAGGATTTGTTCATGTCCCCACACTTGTCTGTTTATCATTTTTTATCACATTGGTTTAACAAATGATGTTGATTTGATTTTCCGGGAATTGCTATTGTTGTTTTAGTCAGTGTGATACTCCTAAACTGCAAAAAACTTGCATTCTTCTGGAAGAGTGGGAAATAGAGCTTTAGGAGCAAGATAGAAGTTAGTTTGATAAATTATTCTTCACTGCTTTAGCACTGTTGCTAAGTTCAGTGCTTGCTGATGCTTCCAAATATCATTTAATTTATAGATGCACACCTACATGTAGTCATGAAAGTATTACTTAGTTTGTTGCTTTGCATTTTTATGGAGCACTTTGTTGTTTTAGAGGAGCAGAAACATACAACTTGTGTTGAATCTGGATTGATTTCACTACTGCCAAAAGTTAGCTTTTGGCATAGTGTTAGTTATCCATTAGGACTGGATGCATCATGAGCATGTCTCATGCATGTCTCTTGCTCGCTGAGCCTTGGACAGCAGGTTGAGCTCTGCATCTGAATCTTCTAAGTCAGGGGTGTCCAACTTCGGTCCTCGAGGGCCACTATCCTGTATGTTTTAGATGTTTCCCTCTTCTGATTCAAATGATCAGGATCGTTATCAGGCTTCTGCAGAGCTTGATGATGAGCTGATCATTTGAGTTAGGCGTGTTGGAAGAGGGAAACATGTAAAACATGCAGGATAGTGGCTGTCAGGGACCAGGATTGGACACCCCTGCTCTAAGTCATTGTTTTAGTCCACGTAACTGCCGGACTAAATGTCATTCCCCTTCTCCAAGTCTAAAGCCAACTCTAAAAACTTTTTCCAGTCTTAAGAGTACTGAAAAATCTTTTCCATAATGCATTTCACCTTCTGTCACTTTACACTTCATCTGTCATTGGTCTTACACACATTTGAAGTGCACTCAGGTTGCACCCTGTTTTTAAAGGGATATACTTGCATATAGAGTCATTCAGTACAGAATCATTCAGTCTTAATAGATTAATGATAATAAACATTTGACTAGAATTTAGAAGTGAGCGCACAGTGCAGCACCTTGACACAGTACAGCATGCACATACCAGTGTTAACTTGTAGATTATATTGGATGCATTTACACTCAGTAGTTTTATCTTTGCAGGGAAAGGATGAGAGATTTTATGACTGCATTATACTGGCTGACCAACACACACTGCAACACTTCACAAAATTTAACCAGCTCTGGTCATTTGAGGAGAAGTCTGTTTAATTAAAAGCCTTGTGCTTATGAAGCATCTTGGCTGACATTGGCTTTCCCGGTACTAGTGTTGAAGCAGAGCCTTTTTCAACGCTGTTGGTTTAAGAGTATCGGCAACACAGAGGAGCAAACCAGGAGATTGTCAAAGATTGAACTCAATCTCCTGCCGCTGGTTTTATGGGGCATGTTGCTTTATATCCAGAGTTATACCATTTTATAGGAGGATGTTTTGATTTGGGTGTTGAGATGTGGTGGGTGAGCATATACTTAAACTTTTTCTGTCTGATGTGTGCACCAGTTTAAACAACCAAGTTGACTATATGCAGAGCTGTTCGTTGTAGTTTGAGTCTTGATGTGCTAAATGCAGTCACACCTGGAGTACACCGTCCATTGTCACAAGGAGCTGACGGCTGGACATGGCTTCATATACAATGCTGTGAAAAAGTTATTTTCCCCTCAGCGGATGTCTTCTATCTTTGCATGTTTGTAACATGTAAATGATTTCAGATCGTCAGATTTTAATGCAAGACAAAGAAAACTTAAGAAAACACAACATGCAGTTTTTAAATCATGATTTCATTTATTAGAGGAAAAATGCTGTCCAGCCCCACTTTGCTCTATGTGAAAAAGTAATTGCCCCCTTAGTACCAATCTACCAAATGATCAGATTCGATTTGGCAGTTGGGTTCAGTTTCACCAGCCAGACCCATGTTTAATGTCAGACTTGTTGAATCTAAACATCACCTAAATAGAACCTGTCTGGTATTTAAAAGTAGCTAAAGGGTCCCAGAAAAGCACACGATGCTGATTCATGATGCTGACATAAAAAGATTCAAAAGCAGATGCAAAACAAAAGGCAATTACTTTTTCATATGGGTGACATAGGTTTTCACTAAATCATCATTTGAAGACTGCACTTTGTGTTTTGTGGGTTATCTCTAATACTAAATAAATCTTAGTTTGATGATCTGGAACATTTAAGTGAGAGAAGTATGCAAAAATAGAATACATCAACCAATACTTCATCACAACACTGTAGGTAGTGACTGTGTAAAATGAGTTCTCACAGCAAATATTACATCATAAAAATAAACCGTTTTTCTTAAATGTTGCAGGGTTCAGTGTGGTGGGGTTTGGGTGTTCTTCTCTCTACACTCAATAGACGTTTTTGTTTTCTTAAAATTGTCATTCCTGCACATGTTTGCGTCTAATAATGCTCTTTACAGTACTATAGTTTGAATCACTTTCATGTCATAATTGAGATCTATGTGAAAGATATTGACGAATCACACGCCGCCCATCCTAATGCCACCTTTTATACTTGGACTCAGCTGTCATTTTATACGATTTGACCTTTTTTTTTTTTTTAACAGATACATTGTGCTGACCACCTCAGCTGGCATCATGGACCACGAAGAGGCCAGACGGAAACACACAGGAGGCAAAATCCTTGGATTCTTTTTCTAAAATGTTAAGAACTGCAAATAAAAAAACAACCAGGTGAAAGCTGGCAGTCTGCTGTGATTTATTTCAAACAAAAGTGTGCGGACAGATGACAGTTAAGAAGCCTATGCAGCAGTCCTTTGGATGAGACAAAAATCCTTGGAACATACTGTGTGTATGTGCCTGCAGTTTTGTTTCGATTGTCTGATAGGAACACGACTTTACAGTACAACAGGATATGGTTATGTTCTTTATAAAATGCTAAAGAAATAGTTGGGCTAGACACAGTGTAAACATCTTAACTAAAACGATGTAACTTATTGACAAAACAGAAAATTGCCCTTGCATCTTGAAATGGTTACGAATTTAGAGAAAAAATGATCACAAATCACAGGTGTCAACTGCAGAGGCATCATACACAGAACTTCAAAATGAGGAAAAATGCATGAATTGCAGCAGAGATAAGAACAAAACAAGGTATATGTCCAATGAAAAGAACACAGATCAGCATTATTAAGTTTTCAAAGCAACATGAAATAAACTTGAGGTGAGTTATATTCACTTTCCCTGCTGCCCATCCCACCTCCTGGTAGCTGATGTAACAATTCACTTCATCTGTCGGTTCTTTTATTTCAGCTGATCTGTGCATATTGATCAATCAGTCCACTAACTTCAGCTGAAGCAAAGGAGCATCCAAACCATACGGAAGCCTATCAAGACTGGAAACCGCTGCACACAAACAGAACTGCAAGTGGCTGAATCCTGTGATCTGACGAGTTTGCACACCTTAGAGGGCTACATCCATAAACACCATCCACCTGACGGTGTGTAGAACCTGCTCTCCAACTCCCAACAGACAAACATCAAATAAGCACACTGAAGTAGCCGTTGCCCCTGGTGACTATTAAAAGCTGCTGCGTCTTCGCTGCACAGTTAACAGCTTGTAAAAAGCCTTTTGCTTTCTTGCCCTTGCAATCATCTCACCACTGTGACCTTTTTCCAGAGTCCTCGGCGTATTTTGTTTTGTCCCAAACCTCTCGGAGTCTGGCTGCTGACCTCGCATTAGACTCTGAAGAGGAAAGGTAACAGGCCTGCTAATGCAATAGCCCTGTCCAAGTGCTCCTTGTGCGCTAAGAGCACACAAAGCGACTGCCTCCCTCATGGCCACACGGCACTTAAGCCTTATCTTGTAACAGGAAAAACAAACTCTTAGTAGAGAAGTAAGGCTTTAAAACTCTGTTAGCAGAGTCTGTTGTGACATTAAAACATTTGAGCTCTTGGCACCAAGAAATAAACCAATTGTTTAGGTACCTTTTAAACAGTTTGCTAAATACTTGCAGAGCTGCTTTGGTGATCACTCACTGACAGAGACAGGAGTCATTTGTCCCAGGGAGCAGCTTCTACTTGATCATATTGCCACTATAAATTCTGTCAGTAACTTCTGAAGTCTTCAACAAACCCCCCTTTCTCTAATCTCTGCTGTCATTTTCTTAACTTTGAACTCTTCAAAGGCTGCAGGGGAAATCTGCTCCCCAGGGGGCAGCATTGGTGAAAACCTGCTTTTGCAAACTAATTTCTGGTGAGCTTTATAGTGGCATTTACATGCCTTTTCAAGGGGATAAAAGGCAATACATTTTAATTTCTTTCAGCTCATCAAGATCACCATGTTACTGGTAATTTTACAACACATGCATGAAATGAAATGCCATAGGATGTGATCAAACAAGGATGGAAGCTGCAGAAGCATAAATAGCTGTTTAACATGAGAAGACTTGGTTTTTATTTTCATTTATTTAAAGCATGTCTGGTATCCAGTTCATGAAAGCTCACTGTTGTGCAAAAGTTTAACTTTAAATGATTGGTGAGCTGAAGTGAAACCAGAGTATTTCTCAGAGGGAAGAGACGCTCATTCAAAATCCCGCAGACATTTTAATTACTAGAACACAACATCACTCAGCAGCAGGGTGTGAGGTTTTTGCCAATTTTCTGGATAAGGATGACAAAATGAAAAATTATATCTAATCATTTATTTACTATTTATTTTTGTGCAATCTTTAATGAACCCCATTTCCCATAAGCTTGAGGTTGTTGTGGTTTAATGTTACCAGCTTGATAAACTGAGGTGAAGGTGTGATCAGTTCGGACATAATCAGGGCTGAAACCAGGATTTTGTAAAACAGAAGTAATCTAATAGGGAGCATAAAAACTGTCCAATTCAGTGTTACTGAGTATAAAAATACTGTAATTAGCCTAAAAGACGGCATCTGTGTCCGTCTGTCTGTCCCACTTCTGTGTACATGATAAAGAAGAACACACAGGGATTTAAAAAAATAATTTACACAAATGTTCAGTTGGATTTAAGGATGAACTGGTTAGAATTTAGTGGTCAGAGTAAAAAAAATCCGAGTTGCCTTGATCACATCAAACCCATTTATGCCTGTAACTCAAGACTTCAGAAGCTAATTATTACAGATTTTCACAAAAATCTGGATGTAAAATGCAGCTCAACTGACTGTGGTTTATTGTAAAAGCTATTTTGTTGGATGCAAACAAATGAGTTATTGTTGTTACAGATGTTTGTAATGGATTTTCATTCTCCTTAGAATATAGACAGTGAATCCCATTTTTCCCTCCAGAAAGACTGGTAAAAAAAAAAAAAAAAGAAGCTTAGTTCTGCCTTGGATCTGCTGTACAAAGACGCTGCCACAAAAACTCACAAAGCATTTTGAGAATAAGTTTGCTGGTTTGTTCTGTTATAGTTCAGTCTGTTTTGGCATGCTACTATTTTTACGCAACTAACCAATTTTGTGATATTTCATCCTGGTTAAAAACCCATTTTAGCTCTTCAGATGATCAGTCACAGCAGCTGTGAGCAGCTCTGAAAACTGCGAGCGGAGAAAAAATGGTGCCAGGGCTTCATTCAAGCTGAAAATGGCTTGAGGAGGAAAACACCTGCAGTTAGAAGCGCATGCTGAAAAGCCTTCCGCGTTCCTCTGAACCTCTCAGTGTTTCTGCCACAGTGACAGAGTCTGTTTGAAGACAATATGTCACAGCACATCTGGGGATCGGGGTCCACAGGCTGGCAGCCTCCAACATGTTTCTCCTGTCTTCACCATATGTCAGCTGGATCCCTGAGATGTCCCCGAAGGGTTTAAAGCACCGCTGTGGAGGAGAAGAGGAGATGTGCAGCTCTCTAAACAAATAGAATACATTAATACTGAAATATAAAGTCTGCTGTTTGTCCCGCTTTGATAGAGAGAGCCAGAGGCAGAGGGAGCGAGAGAGAGCAACTTTAGGAGCCTTTGTTGATTGTGTGAAACTGAAAATATTGTACTTATGAAAACATGATGACATACTTATATGTTGAATATTTGCTTTAGCACACAATCTGAGCAAGATGCTAAAAACAAATGTTAAACCATCTTATATGCTGGTGGACCAAAGTGGAGTTAAAAGGCAAGTTAAAGGGTCACACATTTCTTTAGTCATGTAAAAAAAAAAGTGCATCCAATGGAAATGGTATTTTTCATCATATTTGACCGACCACACAGTTAACATACAGGTGTTCACAGATCAAGCTAATATACTTGAGCAATGCCACAAAGAAAATGATCTTTTTCAATCATTTCTTCAACAAAAAAGTCAATAAATGCAATATTTTGTGAAAGAAGGAACTAGGCACCTCTGATTGTTGATAATAGACATATCAGCCATAACATTATGAGCACTGACAGGTGAAGTGAATAACTTTGATCATATTGGTACCATGTGCTGTTCTGGTGGAAAACCTTGGATTATGACATCCGAGTTGATGAGACTTAGACACCCAAATAAACATTGTCCCACAACAAGCACACTCCCTCATGCAAATGGAAATCCCAAATGTCACTGGCCTACCCCTGCAGGAAAAATACACCCCACCACATGGAAAAAACATCAAACAATCAGGAGCATGTTGAGGAACATGACAATGGCCCAACATGTTGATTTGACCTCCAAACTTCCTACACTCCATTCTGATCAAGCATCAACAGGATGCAGTAGAACAAGTTTGATTGACAGAGGCCCCACTGCACAAGGAGAGTACCCAAAGGATCCAGTGCCAACATCCTGGTTCCAGACCACATAGGACACCCTGAGAGGTCCTCTTGTCCATGTCCAGTGGTTCAGAGCATTTTTTTAGCACATAAGGGGGACCAACACACTATTAGGCAGGTGCTCATAACAACCTAATTGGTGTACTTTGTATTTAAAACTGAAATTTACCTCAAGGAATAGTGTGAGATTTTTGACTTTCTTGTCAAGGCTGTGTGCAAAATTGACTATATAGTGCATAACATATCTAGCTATATTCAGATTTTATTCGAACTTTCTATGGATCTGAATGAGCAGTGTCTGCAATAAAGGTGGAATTGCACAGAGAATCTGCAAACCACAATGTGTTGCTCTATGGTTTTTGTATGGATTAAAACGATCATGTGATCATGTGAGCTTCAGAGGTGCTGGATCCTCCAGTTTCTACTCTCTGCATTAAGCTAAACTGAACTGAACTGATCTTTAAAATTGGTATTTCATGAATTGTCAACTAAGACAATGTCTTTCGTTGTTACTGGTTTGTTTTTCCTGTTATTTGAAATGACCCTCTCTGTTTTGTTGTCTCTCGGGTCATTCTCTCACAGTCCGCTGGCAGTGTTTAATAACACAGTAGAGTGAATACATTATTGAATTTGCACTGTGCAGAGGAATACCACTCATTTAATGGCAAAGGATTGTAAAAGTCTGCATTTTCTCAAAGTGTTCGATCGGTTTGTCTGCTGTTCTGCCCGCATTGATTTCTGCGCTCCCTGCTAACCTCTGTCATTCTGTAGACAAAATCTCCATTGCCTCAAGTAATTCTCTTTGTGACTCGGGCTGAGAAATGAGAGTACTGTGATCTCTCAGCACTCCCCTCCCCAGAGTGACGGTGATGGAGCCCGAGCAAAGCGCTTCAGTGCTGCACATTCCTGGCAAGAAGAAAGCATTTTACAGTGGACACAGAGGTCCTTGCCCAAACATTACATACATTTTCACAGAAAACCGAAAGAACAACCATCAGAGTCTGGAAACTTAACAGCTTGCTATAACCCCAGCCATGCTGTGGGTAAAAGATGGTATCAGTAACACCAGACGCTTCCCTGCTTCAACCTTTTGTGCTTTCAGTTTCCCTGCTGAACACTTGAGGGCAGTAGAAATATGTCTCTTGTTGCGTATTCCTCCTCCGATTCCCGGTCCTCATACTGCATTCAGGCCAGGCTGGTAGGCAAGCAGCAAGACTAATTATGATTGATTCAGAGATAAGAGAATTAATATTGAAATAGCAGTAAAAGTATGAAACGTGGATTCAGTCAAAAGAGAGAAAATTTCTTTTTTTTTTCTTTTTTTTTTTTTTGCTCAGCTCTGCATTGTCTTCTGCTGCCCATAAATCACTTTGCTGGTCACAGTGAAATGAGGGAGAAAAACAAAGACGATTAAAGAAAAGGAGAAAGTGGGTGTGCAAAAAGTGAATCAAGGCACTTTTACTTAAAATATACCTTTCGTATCAAGATTCAAAAGGTGAAAAACAAAGTCTGTTAGATATTAAATCGGAATGAGTTTTTCTAAGAAGCGAAAGACCTTCGTTTTTTTTCAACTAAATATACAATAAAAGGAAAAGAATTATTTAAACTCTGCTGCAGTTAATCCACATTCACAGAGAGAGTTGGAGGGCAACAACAGAAGAATCAGAAGCCAAAATCAAAAGCGGCTAACAACCTTTGCATCAGGGTAAACAACAACAACATAAAAAGGGATTTCAGTTTATAAGGTTACACATTCTCAGGCGATGCTGCTTCTGCACCAGCACATCTTGTTTATGTTACCATACTGGTGTTGCGTGAGATCATATTCTGTATTGCACTTCCACTCCCAGCCATGTGATTTATTCCACCACCTAACACAGCTCTGACAGATGCCGTATCTACCCCAAGACCTGGGGAAATTCTGGAATAAATGGCGACCAGCTGAGAGAAGATACAAAAATGTATCTTTTGTAGAGAGAGAGAGAGAGAGAGAAAGAAAGAGGAGGACTGTTGTCTCCCGCAATTTGAAATGAATTCACGCATTCCAAGGTGAAATAGAGGGCTGTGCATTGTCATATGGTCATTTCACTGATACACTTATCTCATGTTTTTTCACTCTTGGCCCCCTATCTCTGTCTGTATGCCTTATTTACTAGGGCGAACCAGGGAGGTAGGAGTGGTGGGTGGGAGGTGGGTGTTGGTGTATTCACGGTGTGGAGGAGTCTGGTGTGCATATGATGAATGAGATAGTTAGGAAGCAGTGAATTTATGGCTGTGAATGCAGCCATCCATTCTGCCCTGCAGTCCCTGGCTGTCCTCAAGGGCATCCTGCTCCTCCGGGTCCCATCTTAGGTAGCTCACTTGGGATCCCACTGCCGCTGCTGCTGTGGAGACAACACCTGGGTTGTCCAGGTACACACCGCAGCAGTCGTCCTCCTCCCCTCGCCGCATGTTAAGCAATGGTTAATTAGCAGGCAATGAGCACAAGCTGGTAATGTACATATAATAGCAGGGAGGCCAAGAGGTGCCAGCAAGAGGCTGCGTTTATTAATTAGGCCTCTCATTTGTCCGCTATAGATCACCTTCAGCGTTACAGTGCAATTTGGCCTCTTATGTGGATGATGTACAGCATGCCCTGCAGTAAATCATAGGAATGATTACTCTTTACCCTTAAATAATTAACAATGAGTGAGTGTGTAATGTAACTTATGGCTCGTCACATTGCATTTTACTGGACTACAAGTACTTGAAACCAAACAACAAAATGGCTTGCTTTTTGATTGCCTTTTAAAAGGATCTATATCCTCCATCAGCAGGACGTTGTTTAGAACTGCATTAAAGAAATGTGACTCATATTAGTAGTTTCTGATCCACCACCAGTTTAGAGAAAGATTGTGGTCTACAGCTGAAGGCCAAGTTGTACTGTAGCTCTCTGAACATGCTTTCAGTTATTTCTTTAGAAGGGAAGCACCTCCGATTATTGATAACATCTAGTTGTTGTTCCTGCTGAGTCTGAATCATGAACTGTACATAAAAAATAGGTAGAGCCTCCATATCTAAAGCCAACACAGAAGTGACTTAAACCTGCATTTCTTTCTGATTTCACTGTCACTTGTCGCACTTGATTTCTAAAAACCAAGAAAGCAAAGGCGAAACATCAAACTCAAGGTTTCGAAACAGTAGTCCACAAACCAGTGGCTGACCTCATGGTGGATACACACATCTTTTATATACAATCTATCGCTTTTTACTTTTCGTAATCAACTAGCCTGAACACAAAGTAGCCCAGAGCCAGTCAGCATACCATTAACCGTTTAGATATTCAGTCAAGCACAAAAATACTGAAGACACTGAAATTTTCTTCATCTCCTAGAATGTTCTTTTTTGACCTAATGATAGCACGAGACAAAGCTTTCTAAGGTTTTCATCCCCTCGCCAATTATTCACACTTTTCTTAACGTGTTCAACACCAATATCTGTAACAAATTTATTGCTTGCCCATCCAATAGTTGCTGAGATATTTCACAACAGCATTGCATCTCATTTCTGTTTCATTACATCATCGAGTAAAGGGGTTTACGCTCATCAAACAGCACTCGGAGATTGTTGTATTATTAAGATTGTTTTGTCAAAAAGTCCCCAGCTTCTTCCTACATTATAGACTTGGAAGACGCTTTCTGTGCTGCCACTGCCGCAGGCTCCCATCTGCCAACATCGGAGTCCGTTTATTATTCACAGGTGGTGAATCATCACCAGGTTGTGTGTTCTCTGTATCTCACAAATAAAACCTGTTTTTTCCTCTCATGCCCCCTGAACATAAGCATTTAGCTTGAAAAGAACATGAAGATAAATATTGGACTACAACACAGTCCTCTGAAAGCTTTGGATTTTTACTGATTATGTTAATAGTCTCAGCATTCCTCCAGGCAATCTAGGAATTCGGGCCATTACAGAATAAAATCCTTGTAATCTTACAATCTTGAAAAGACAGTGAAATGAATGGAAGACCCTTTGCTTTACACCATATTAGCTATTGTTTTGCTTGAGAGCAATTTTTAGTGGATGCACTTGTTGCTGTTCTTGCATTGTGAAATCTGCTTTTATGAAGAGCAACACACAGTGAGCCGGAGTGAGGTGTTCAAGGACACTTTGGTTGTAGCCTGGCGGTTGATGGATACACAGGAACTGAACTTTATGTTAACAGACTGTGTCTCTAACCACTTAGAGCACTGCTGCCGGGGCTATTTGTGGTAAGAAACACATAAATGTCGAAGGCCAGATAAGCCTGTGAATACTTTGACTTTGCGTTTGATGAGAGCGGAGAACACTAGTGGTCTGAGGGCCCTGCGTGACAAGACTTGCGCACGTACTCAGAACCGGAAGGGCGTTAGTGTTGCTTGTCACATGTGGACGTTGATGTTTTTTTTTATGTATTTAGTGTGTGTTTGACAGAGAGAGAGAGGTAGCAGCTGTAGGAGCCAGAGGGGCTCCGGGGGCTCCAGAAGACGTCAGACCCAGCTGGCCGCCTCCAGGGGAGGTCAGGATGTGTTGACAGCTTCCTGAGGCAGATGAGAGAGCAGAAATGGCTCCAGCTCTCATCTCCAGCCTGCGTGGATGCCTCTGAAGACGGCACGGCACAACACATCACTTTGGGTTTCTCTGTAATTAACACTTTTCAGGGGTTTGTTGAAGGGCAGACATGCCCGATGAAACGGTGTCAGTTCTTCTAAAAATGGCTGAAGTTACTCGAAAAGGTGTGTGTAAGCAGTGAGAGTCTTTCACTTAAAAATAGGGGGTGCTTGCCTGTAAGAGCTACATGACACTGACACTATGAAAAAGTTCCCCAACTCCATAGATTCCTCTCTTGCAAAAGCCAATTTTGAAATAAAATATTTCATTGTGAACATCAACTTTAATCCCTGTTGAAGCTCCAGCATACTGATGACAGTCTCAAACCCTGTTTCAGAATTTCCAGGGTTTCACATATAACAAAACTAAGAAACCAATCCTGTCAGCTTGTGAAGAGGGGCTTTCTGTATCGTTATTCTTCGTTTCGAACATGTGTGGCCTGAATTGCTCCAATATTACAGCTTGCCGTTGTGTAGCGGAGAGTGGTTTCACAGTATTTAAGAAGAGGTGAGCTGGTGTGCTGAGCTGCAGCACATAGAGCACCGTTTGTGGAGAGAGAGGCAGGGACGTCATACATCTGCAGATTCTAGATGAAGAAACGTAGAGTTACATTTAAGGTATTTTAAGGCAAGAAGGGATTATTTAAAAAAGATTATTTGCAAAAGTGGGGGCAAGCAGGGCATATCGTTCATATAAGAATAATAAATGTGCTTACATGTGAAAGCTGCATTGGCACTATAAAAAAGTTACCCCGACTCCATGGTATCCTCTCATGCACATGACCATTTTTAAAGAAAATATGTCACTGAGAACAATAACTTTCATCCTTTTTAAAGCTCCAGCATACTGATGATAGTCTCAAGCAAAATAGATTCAGACTTCTAAGGAATCTAAGGAATCAGCTGCTGGGGTGGAGCTTTTAGGATCACTATTCTTACTTTCGAACATGTGGCTCAGTACAATAGTACAACTTGCCATTGTGTAGTGTGGAGTTGTTGTACAGTATTTGAGCCAGGCTGTAGGTGAGCTGGTGTGCTGAGCTGCAGCGAGTGGAGCAGTGTAAATGGAGAAAGAAAAAAACATGATACTATCAAACAGTTACCCTGATCCCATAGTTTTCTTTTCAGAAGAAAATATTTCATTGCGAACATCACCTGTTATCCCTGTGTTTAATTCGGGTATTACTGAATCAGCTGGCCTGACACCGTCACCTCGCCTGTCTCAGAATCGCTCCATCCCCCTCTAACAAAATGATGCACCCACCATCAGCACCACTGGATCTCATCACTTACAGGCTTGAAAAACCACCTCCAGGTGCAAAGGTCAGACACAGCTGTAATCCAAGCAGCCGTCCCACGATCTAGGTGCCTTCCTCTTCGCTTGGCAGCCTCCATATTGATTTGATTAGTTGCTAATTAAAACTTGGCAGGCTGGGCCGGGCACAGAGGAGATCGCTCAATTAGCGGGGTGTCAGGGAATCTAATTCTCTCTCTTTCACCCTCTCCCTCTGTCTTTCTCTCCCCCCTCTTCTCCCTTCCAGCTCTATCACACAACTCCATTCTGTTTAATGAATATAAAGGATGAGTGAAAAGGGAGGGAGGATAACTCTCTGCGGGAAGAGATCGAGCACTCTTGTGGAGCTAAAAGCATCCAGCTCCGTAATCCTTAAGCTAATCTTTGCTTAAAGATGCAGGTTGTAAGTTGTAAAGAAAGCGGCGCCTGCCAGTGGACGTTTGTTTGGGCACGTTGCCTCCAGCGTGCCTTGATGCCTGCTACCTTCTCTTTTCCAACCAAGTAACATGCAAGCTGTTGCAGTTTTAGCAGTGCGCCTGTGGGAAAAGGAGCTGTGAGCCTCTAAGATTCCCGTCTTGTGTTTGTCAAGACACAGATTTTCAAAGCTCCGTAGATAGAGACAGTGTTCTGTCATGAAGGCTGCTCCGCAAGAGGAGTTTCATGTGTTGATCCTGCTCATTTCATGATGACGTTTGAGATATTTTTCCGAATGTAACATCTGTATTGGAATTACAAGCTGCTGCTCCAGGTTCTTCTGGGCTTGAATGTGCTCCTTGTTGAATTAACCCCTTTATCCAAAATGACTGACTGCCTGCTCTCTCAGATCCTTGTCTGTCTCTGTCTGCAGCCCACAGAGAGTAGGAGGTAAACTCTCTAATTCCGTTTTTATTGAAGAGATTCCTTTAAGGCAACAAATCTGGTCAATTTGAGGCTGCAAATGGATGCATTTTAGCATTTATGGAATATGCGTTGTCTAAATTATTCATTTAGCGAACCACAGTCGAATATAATGTGCAAAGAAAGGCAACAGGGATGCATAACTGGGACTATTTGTTTATGTTATCAGTTGGCAGCAGGAGTTGTGGCTTTTCTGATCCTTTATAGTTTCCGCTAATTCTGTCCCATATGGACCAAGCTTTTCTATCAGCTCCCCAGCAGTATATCACAGAAAGTTATCATTGTCAAAAGTTATGAACTTGGCTTGAGTGCATGTCAACATATACTGATACACACACACACACACACAAGCACACACACACTCACGAGTGATGTTTTCTATAAGAAGAGGGCCTGTTAGAGATTTCAAGATGGATAAAAAAGAATGTTCAAGTCCAAGAGCAAATGGAAGATGGATTTTTAAAAAATTCATCCATCATACCTCATTTATGTAATGCATAAATTTCATTTTGCTCACTTTATAAGCCTGTAAGACTGCAAATGAAGAACACCTCCCAAGCTCACACCCACACACACCAATACATAACAGCACTCCTAAATGTCTGTATTGTTAAACCTGGCTGTCATCATCCTCCCGCTCCTGGCCAACTGGACAGGGCCCGCATTCATTAGTCAACTTCATACTCTTATATAATATTTACAAGCAGCGTTTTATGTGACTGCAGAGACCGGGAGCTTCCAGTGAAGCCTAGTCGGAGCCTGGGCTGCAGGAGAGCTGGCTCACCTCAGCCCTGATTGACTGAGGCTTTTATACGTCCCTCTATTTTGCAGTGCGGCAGCTCAGTCTAAAATGTCAGCAGTCGCCAGTTGTTGGTGCCAGTGGCGATCACTCATAGGCTGGCACTGATTAGCTTTGAATAAGCCTGAAAAGCAACCTGGTCTATGGTGTACATACTGTAGTAGGCTATTGTCTGCCGTCTGGATGCACACTAGGGGGGAGATCCACTTGACATGCATGAATCATGTGGACAGATTAGTCCTATCATTCATACAAAGGAACTCCTATAGATTATGTAGCTGCTCCTGGGAAATACATTGACATAATATCAATGCTGTCGTATCAGATTAGTAAACATCTGGCAAAAAAAATCTGGCAATCTGGTTGTTATTATGATATAGGTTAAATATATTATTTTCTCACCTTCAAAAGCCATGTACTCCTATTTCAGCCTATCACAGTAAATGATAAATTTTTGCACAATTTTCTTCTAAATGTTTGGTCATTTTATATGAGAGATTCCTGTATTTGTGTTTTATTTTTATTCATTTCCATTGGAGAAAGGTGAAGACACATGTGGCCCCACACCAATTAGATTTTAGCACTATTTGGAAGTGAAATGTTCATTAAACCACATCCAGAGTCTTAATATAACAGATTCTTGAGTACTAAAGTCTTAAAGACCCCCTCTGGTAACAATCATGAGCAGAATAAGCAGTTAATGCCACAACTAAGCATTTCACCCTTGAGGCTCCAGCGTACAAGTAACATTCTCAAAAAATAGATTCAGGCTTCCTGGGTTTCATATGCAACAAATCTAAGCAACCAATCCTTTCAGCTTGCAGTGCCAGGCTTTTGATATCATTCTTCTTTTTTAGAACCGTTTCTATTTCATGTATGACTGATTTATACGTTCCTATACAGTCAAACTACATTCTCAAATACGTTTTGAAAGGATCGTATTTTCTGCCGGAGTATGTTTGTTTGTAACATCACGAATACACCGATCAGGCATAACATTATGACCACCTGCCTAATATTCTGTTGGTTCCACTTATGTGCTCAAAAATGCCCTGAACCATTGGACGTGGACAAGAGGACCTCTCAGGGTGTCCTATGGGGTCTGGAACCAAGACATTGGCAGTGGATCCTTTGGGTACTCTGGCTTGTGCAGTGGGGCCTCTGTCAATCAAACTTGTTCCACTGCATCCTGTTGATGCTTGATCACAATGGGCTGTAGGAAGTTTGGAGGTCAAATCAACGTCTTGGGAGACCGTCATGTTCCTCAACATGTTCCTGATTGTTTGATGTTTTTTCCATGTGGTGGGGTGCATTTCCCTGTGGGGGTAGACCAGTGACATTTGGGACTTCTATATGCATGAGGGAGTGTGTTTGTTGTGGGACAATGTTTATTTGGGTGTCTAAGTCTCATCAACATTGATGACAAAATCCAAGGTTTTCCAGCAGAACAGCACATAGTACCAATATGATCAGTGTTATTCAGTTTACCTGTCAGTGCTCATAATGTTGTGGCTGATCGGTGTATGTTTCTAGCCAACATATCTTTGCCATTTATTTTATTGCTTCACTGTCACTATTTTTCAGCCCACTAGGCATAGATATTCGATGGGGAGGGTCTTGTCACCCTTGTAACTCACAAAATAAAGGAGACGCTTCATACATGTAGTCAGATTGTTGCATTTTTACCCTTTAACCATGACATTTTTATCAACAATAACCATGCATTTTTGGTGCCTAACCTTAACAAGCTTTTAACATGTGAAAAAGTGATATTTTCCTAAACCCTGGCATGTAGTTTTTGTGCCTAAATGTAAATGTGAGTTAAAACTGAAACTAAACTTAATTCTTAGAGTGACGGTCTCTCATCTATCATGGAACAGAAATCCTGGTCTTCTTGGTAAAAATCTTATGCCACCATCCAGAAAAGGCTCTTTCTTCAAAACATATTTGAGAGTGCAGTTTAGTTGTATAGGAAGGTAGTTTTGTTGAGACATGATTGTCTGATGAATACGGAAGCCCTAAACGGCCATAGTCCAACTTAATTTTTTCGCTTTGTTTTCTCGTTATAACGACATAATTTTGTCGTTATCACGAAATAACAAAATCCGTTATTTCGTGATAACGACAAAATTATCTTGTTTTCTCGAGAAAACAAAATCGTTTTCTCGTTATAACGTCTTAATTTTCCGGTGAGGTAAAAAGCGAAACCAACCTGCCAGACCAGAAGGAGCTCTACCACTGCACACTACCGACTGAGAGTTCGTTAAAGCTGGAAAGATATTCACAGATTCAGACTTCCAGCATCAATAACTCATTAGTGATACGTAGTCAAAACATAAACGATGCCTCTTTCCCATTGTTGTAAGGTAGACAATGTGCTACAAGCCCAGTTTTATCAAAAGTAGCTGTCTTTCAAGCTGTACAAATAACACTTGTGTCTATGAGCAGCTGGCTGTGCGACGAGTGCACAAAGACAGTCTGCAAATTTCAAAACCGCTGCAACAGCGAAGAGAAACACTACACAAATATTCAATAACTTCACTCTGCTGTACTGTAGTGTCACCAAAATCACTGCAGCCATCAACTGCAACTACAATTGTTTATGTTTTGACAACGTGTCGTTATTGACCCTAGAAGTCTGAATCTGTAAAAAATTAAGTTGGACCATGGCCGCTTAGGGCTTCCGTAGAGGAAGAATGAAATTAAAGAAAAAACTTGTACCCATAGATGAGTTTAAGGGGTTAAATCATGGACCAGTGATGGATTTTAAGCTCCTCCCACTGGTTTGGGGTGGGTGGTTATCCGGTCAATAAAGGTAATGACACATGTGGCCTGGCACCACTTAGAATCTCGGAGTATTTAAGTTAAAATCTGATGACCAAAGTGGTTTTGCTGATGTTGATTGCACTCTCAGTGAGTTGAGATTAAACCATATCCACAGTTCTACTGAAGCAGGTTCTCCCATGTTTAACTGTCAGTGTTTGTATTAGATCGAAAAGTGATTATTTGTAGAAATGAACCCACAGAGATTTATGTAATTTTGAAGTTCTCATCAGCATTACAGGACATTTTAGCATCTTTCATTCTCTGAGTTTTCTGAAAATGCTGCTTTAGGTCTTTTGGATGTGCAAACATGGAACTGTATGGAACTCTTTATAGTATACCAATGTGGTTTTTACAGCTTGTTCCACTGAAACACTGAAGATTAGCTGTAAAGACTGTAAATTAGTCCAAGAAAATACTGTTTTATGAATGCTACATTTCCCCTCCTGTACTGTACCTCTAGTGAAATCTAGACATGCAAATATGTTGGGTCATATTTGTACAACTGTGGAAATGTCTGCCTCCACGCCAGAGCAGTAGTGATAAGTTTAGTTTCTCATGCTCATATTAAGAAAAAATCCACAGCAACATCTGTTTTCAGTAACAGTGTCTCCAGTTCTCTGGAACTACTGGCTCAGTCAATAGCAGTTCCACCGAAAACGGTCCTCCACAGCAAGGTCTTTGTTATTTGTTCTTTTCTATTTCAGGCCAACTGGGTGTAAATGAAATGGATCACAAAACACAGATCAGAACACCGGCTCATGTAATGTCACTCTGGGTGTTCATCATCTTACTTTAAAAATAAAATCTCAAAGAAAAGACGGTGTGTGGGAGTCACAGAAAACAAAAGGACACGTGAAAGGGACAGAGATTAAGAGAGAGAGTATGCGAGAGAGACAGAGTCTATGGGTGTAATGGAGGTGGTACGAGAAGCAGCAAGCCATACACAAAAAGAGAATGTGAAAGCCCATACAGACAGAGGGATGTGCATGTGTGCTCGGAAGTGTGTGTGTGTGTGTGCATCAGGTGACAAAGAGGGATGGGGACATGGGCAGGTCCTGGTAATGAAGGACTGATAAGTCCCTATTTCCTGGGCCTGGGTTAATTGTGCCTACAGATAAAGGGTAATAAATTGTCGCAGGGTAATGGCAGGAGCCTGGGCTGGGCCCTGTTCCACATTCATCATGACTGGCTGGGCCTGTGAGCCTGGAGAGCAGCAGGCAGGACTGAAAGACTGGTAGAAAATAGCAGGCGTAGAGGGAGGACAAGAGGGAGAAGAAACCTCAGACGGCTGGAGGAGGATGGGATGTTAGTCTGTCTCCTTTACAAGGCTTCTGCAGTTGGGTGGACTGTGTAGCAGCAAGGACAAGAATGACCTGGGAGTGGAACATGTAAGAAAAATTAAAGAAAGATTTGATGGTGGTAGATGAATTAAATATGTGGGGGTGCAAGAGCATCCTCCGTTGAAATTTGAATAATAAATGTGTCATCATTTCATTGTGCGTGAGAACTCTTGCTTCGTGCACCATCATGCAGGGCATTCTGTAACGTTGATCGGAATTGCACAGTTGTGCTGCATCGTCGCTGTCTGCACAGCTGTGCTTGGCTGCTTTCGACTAGGCCTGGACAACTTCAGTGGACCAGTGTTTGCAAATCGTCCAGATATCATTACATGGATATTCGACAGTGGTTGGTGCAGGATTAAGTCGAGTACTGGCAGCAACACAACCTCCACAGCTGCAGACACACAGGCAGATCCTGAAGAAAACAGTGGTGTTGACATTATTATAAAGAATCCAGTCAGAGTTGACCTAGCATCTTTAGCTTTAGTGCCTACTGCCACCACCTAATTCACCCCAAACCATGATTTACAACTTCAAGTTCCATATGATCAGAGAATGGCTAGAATATACATGCAAAAATGATCCCACACTTTGCTACACCTATTAACTTTCTATTATTTACACTTTTTTCAAGCTTTGCTCCAACATGTTCACAGTGGACCATGCTCGCAACCAGTAACACTCTGCTTTTCATTGTGTTGCCAGTATTATTTTATACACTGATTGGCCACAACATTATGAGCACTGACAGGTAAAGTGAATAACATTGATCATATTGGTACTATGTGGTGTTCTGCTGGAAAACCTTGGATTTTGACATCTGTGTTGATGAGACTTAGACACCCAAATAAACATTGTCCCACAACAAACACACTCCCTCATGCATATGGAAATCCCAAATGTCACTGACCTACCCCCACAGGAAAATGCACCCCAACACATGGAAAAAACATCAAACAATCAGGAACATGTTGAGGAACATGACGGTCTCCCAAGACGTTGATTTGACGTCCAAACTTCCTACACCCCATTCTGATCAAGCATCAACAAGATGCAGTGGAACTAGTTTGATTGACAGAGGCCCCACTGGACAAGCCAGAGCACCCAAAGGATCCACTTCCAGCGTCCTGGTTCCAGACCCTATAGGACACCGTGAGAGGTCCTCTTGTCCATGTTCAATGGTTCAGAGCATTTTTGAGCACATAAGTGGGACCAACACAATATTAGGCTGATGGTCATAATGTTATACCTCAGTCGTAAATCATAGTAATTGTAGTCTCCAAATGTAGGCAAATATATCCAGTCAAAACCAGGATATTAGACATACAACAGACACAAACATCTGCAAATGCTTCTTTGACTTTGATTACTCGGTTATAAGCAATGATAGTTTCACAAACTATCTTTACTTTCACTAAGGACGAACATAAAGTGACAGCAATCACTTTCAGATGTCCACACTTGTGCATCCCCACTTATTTTGGATGCATTATGAGTCATCTTGTTCTGGAAATGAGCCTGATTCCAGCCTTAAAGAATTAAAAGAAATAGTCTTCTCATCAAATTTGATGACTAAATTCCTATTACCCCCACACACTGACTATAAAAGTAAAAGCTTAGAAGTGTTATTGGCAAAATGTGCATAAAGTATCAAAAAAGTAGTCATTCCCAAAATAGCATCTGTGAGTATATTATATTATCATATCCTACTTTAAAAGATGCATAAAATGCATGGGAAGCATTTTTCAGTTTAACCTCTTGCACCAGTACCAGGTCATATCTGTTCTAAAAACACAACCAGCACCATTTCTTTAAAAACTGCAAAGCGTGGCACATTTACAGAAGAGGCCGCCTCGTACCATTAGGACTAAAATTGACTTCTTGTATTTTATTTTTGTTGCTTTAAATTTAGTAAATTTGCAGCTGAGCAGGTTTCATAACACTTGTTTGACTGACATTGTTATTGGGATTGTTATTTACTCTGATTTGCAGTTTTGTTCAGGCAGAGATACGTTTTTCACATCTCACTTTGTCCAAGTGATAAGAAAAATTCTCCCACGTTCATCTCATGTAAAGAGCCTGAGCTTGTTCCAATGCACAGTTTTGCAGCTGTTAGTAACTACATTTGGGAATGTTTTTTTCTCAGGTGTAAGTTTCAGAAGATAGCCTATACAATAAATGTAGTGAAAGGAACACTTAATAATACAGTGCAGTGCAGTTTAGCTCATGGAGGAAATCATTTTCCTGGCCAAGTCAGAGGTATATTGACAGCATAAGACAACACATGGAGATAAAGATCAATGGCCCACAACATGTATATCTATAGAGAATCAATTGCAGTCTACTGGCTACTCGTTTAGCATGTGATAAGTGTGTGCATTTGGGCAGTAGTGGTGCTCAGTGTGTTGGCAGCTGTGGAGAAGGATAATAGCTGCCTATCAGTCTACAGAAGTCACTTTGAACCTTCCAGATTTTTTGTGATTGTTTTCAGATAGTATCGGATTATGAACAAGAAATTGACCCGAGCAACACCAAGGCTGATTCTCAGCTCCTGACAGGTGGTTCTCGGAATCAGGGGCACACTGATACGACAAGGGCCGACGCATGATAAATAAATCCAGAGCAAACAGTCACACATGGTGTCACTGAGATGTAGTTCATTACAGGGAGAAACAATCCACAGTACATGTGTGAGTGGGACCCGGTGTGCCACCTTGCCTGCGTGACAGATCACTTCTTCATGCTGAAAGATTTCGGTGGTCGGTGGTTGGTGCAGGAGCTGAGGAATGATGCATCCCACACATTATGGAGCCGAGCTGCTCTCACAGAGGAAGTTGATGTCCCCACAACGCAATGATGACACTCAGTGCGGCGTGACATATGATGTGTGTACAAACAGTAAGCACATAGGACGGGGCCGTTGTTCCTTTTGACTGTTTTATGTGGGTCACATGCGGCGTACTGGGGTGCAGCGGGGTAGAAAGGACGTTTTTCATGTGGCCCATAAAGGAAGCCAAACAATGCCCTTGAGATGTGACTTCTTGTCTCGTAGGAAAATCACCATGCAGAGTTATGCGATACACATCTGTGACAATGAACCTATAGGAGAAGTTGTGCTCATCCTTTTCCATGGTGAATTCAGTCACTTTTCCCCTCTATCCTCTTTTACGTTGATTCTCGTTTTGCAAACCAGGAATGTTACAAGATTCGTTTAACGAGAAGGGAAACGGAAAGCAAAGCAAAAATGAGGTGGCCCTAAAAGTGAAAGCTTTGGGATTTTCTTGTCATATGGTTTGTGTTTCTCCCCAGTGGAAGAATTGGGGAGAAACAGGAGAAACTGTGATATGTGATGTGCTGTTGCCACAACTTTACATTCAACAGTTACAATGAGACGATCTAAAAAATATCAGAACAGTATAAAGGGAAGAGAAGAGAACAAAGAGTAGAGGAGAAAATCTGAAAGAAAAGTGAGGAAGCCTAAAACATGAGAAGACAGAAGAGAAACAGAAACATTTGCAGACAAAAAGAGTTTTAAAAAAGGTTTTATTGAAGAATAAAGCACTGGTCACAGCAGTGTTTAAAATGTCAAAGTGTCAAAGCATTCTAACCACTCCACAAAAATCTAAACAATGAATAAAAGGGCAAAGTGAACACAGATAGACATGAAACGAGGCTGCACAAAAGGATCAGAAAGACATGCGAAATGACCACAAAGAGATGGAACTGACAGGAAATAGATAGAAAATGAACACAAATAGATGCAAATCCAATGCACAGCATAGCAAAGTGATTGCCAAGACGTATAAAAGGACCACAAAGAGACACAAAAACACCACTACTGGGTACAAAGTGGTGGCAAAAGAGTCTGCCTCTGGAGGTTCTGGTGGAAGAGCTGGTTCGGGAGGATTGCAAAATGACCGCGAAGACTCATAACAGCTGCAAAGAAACTGTTAACAGCCACAGAGACCTGCAAAACAACTACTGAGAGATACAAGCCAAACACAAAAAGAGGCAAACAAAGAGACTCAGACACAGAAACAGATCACTACCAAGAGATGCAAAATGACAACAAAAAGATGCAAAACATTTACGTTCAGAAGACTTTGAAATGTGGACGTTTATTGAGTCAATTAAAACATGATAATAAACAAAGTTGACACTGACCACAGCTGCTGCTGCTTCACACACATCTTCAGTCTGGCAGCACAGAAGATCTATACGACCATCACATTTTCAAGATGGGCACACAAGTTGAATGTCAGCCGTTTACTGTCCCACCAAATGTGAAATATGGTCACAATCTCTTCTTCTGCTTCTGAGCTATGCTGTTGAATAAAGGCCAGAAACGTGGCATGTCCCCCCATTTCGTTAGCATGGCAGCTAACGTAAGTTACTGTTGGTAACATAGTTAGCCATTCAGAAACGTCCTGCTGCAGCCGCAGAGTTTGAATTTCTTCAGGAGCCTCTCCTTCTGGGTTGGACTCTGAATCAAATTGGTATGGCTGAACCACAACGCTTCTACCAGTCATACCTACACACTCTGTGTAAACATTAGCACATGGTACTGGACAACATCTTCCAGAGAGGGGCATGAAGGAGGCGTGGACAGGCACAGCTCATCATCACAGACACAGAAACAGCGTATGCTCAGTCCAGCTCACAAGAGTGAGTTATAGGCTGGCTGTAGTCCAGGAACAAACTGGGTTTTTAGGCAACAAACTTCAAATTTACTGTTCTGGGACCTCTGACACCTATGGGAACTTGCTGAAAAGTAGTATAATATGGGAACTTTAAAGGTTTATTCAGAAGGAATACCACAGTCACAGAGGGGAAATCTTAAAGATATGTTTTCTTTTCTATGGAATGTCTTAACAATCACAGAAATATAGAACATCCTCAGTGTTTAAACAACAAGAGAAGAGAAAAGATGAAACGTAAAAAGAAGAAATGACCAGGAGGGCAAGAGGATTTCACAGCACAGAGGAGATGACAGCGAATATCAGAGGAAAAGAAGGGGAGATGAAGAACGGAAAGCAAGAAGATGAGGAGGGCAAGAGGATTTCACAGCACAGAGGAGATGACAGCGAATATCAGAGGGAAAGAAGGGGAGATGAAGAACGGAAAGCAAGAAGATGGAGGGCCAATGAATGCTCAAATTAATTTGTTCTCGGCCTCTCTCTACCTGGTCGCACACACTTTTTCTGCGCTCCACCAGTCAGTGTTCACAGCTATAAATCTCAGAGTGACATTTTGGCCGGCGAGTCCCACGTAAACACGGCCGGCGAAATGTCAGTGCGGAAACCAGACAAGCCTGACTTAGGAAGAGGGAGAGTAGAGGCAGTAATGTCACCACACTTAAACACACCCGCCATCAGTCTTCATGACATTTAAGAGATATATCCCTCAATCCCTGTGGCCATGGCACACAAACGAAAAGTTTTGAGAAGCGGCTGTGAGGACCTGAAGAGTCAGTGGGTTTAATGGGTTGATCTGATCACAAACAAAAGGCTATTGTTCTTGTTTATTTCTCTTGTTACACCAGTTAGCAGCCTCAACAGATACACATTAAGACTAAGGGTGCACTCTGATAGGTAAATCCAAGATTATTGCCATTTTTACAGCCATTTTCCTTTTTTTACAACCTTCTCTATGATCCAAGCAGGTCATTGAAGAACACTTTTCGTACACAGCATTCATTGTTAGCCCATTCACATCCTTTTTTTCCTCAAGACAGACTTCCAGAAACTGGAAATCTAGTGCATCCGAAGCTACACAACTGATCCCAAATTAAAAACTAAATCACGTGAAATTCTATCATCCACCGTCTTCTCCTCTGATGTTCTTTCTTTAACCTCCCTCGCCAGTGTATGGGGGTTGTATTGATTTCTGAATGAATAATTGAGAAAGGCTTAACTGCCCTTTTCAAATCTCTGCGGCCTCCTCTCCGATTCACTCTGCCTCCCTCCTTCTAGTCTCTCTCCCTCCCCATCCATGTATCTCCCTTATTGTGCCATCACCTCCCCTCTCACCTCCTCTTCTTCTACTCTTCTCTCTGCTCTTCTGACCTTCGCGTTCCCTCTTTTTTTGCTTCCTCCTCTCTCTTTCCCCTCTCTCCTCTCATGTGCTGCTGATGTGGATCCTATTCTGTGACGGGTTGTTCAGGAGGGAATGGGTTGCTCGCTTGGCTGGCCAGCCGGCCTCTGCGTATCATCCGTCAGCAAGACACGCTGTTGTTTTAGAGTTCTGCTGGGAGCTGTCTCCTTGTCTCTGTCTCTTTCTCAGTTGCTTCACCCTTCTCCACACACATACACACTCCTTCCACGCCTCAACCCTCTGCTCGCCTGCTCCTGACTTATTTCCACTGTACATCTTAACTGGAATGCACAGCTGATCAGCATTTTAAAATCGACCTCAGCCTCTTTGATTCTCTGAGTCAATCGATGGCTGTGTTAGACTGAGACTGAATAACCCTAATATGTTAATTCAATGAAGGCTTGTGGGAAAATGTCTGCTTTGGTTTAGGACAAAAGTTGCTGAAAAACCTATTGTCTGTCTTCTCTGTGTTTCAGATTGTTTTAACAAGCAAGTTTTACATATATACTGTATCCATATGTATTTGTTCTTTCAGTGTGGTATTGTATATCATGCTGTCTTCTGCTTCTCCCATTAGATGCTGACACACATGGTCATACTTTACAATCCAATAGAGTGCAGGAGGTGGGTTTCGCCATGGACAGGTCAAGTTATACTTTACAATAATATACACAAATCCTGAAGTTATTGGTGAGAAATTATATCCCATGTTAGACTGCATGAATCAACTAATTAATAAATTAACAGATATATAGTCAGGTCACTGGTATTTTTGTAGCACATTTAAAACTAAAGTGCTCTCTAGTACAGAAATAAAGTTGGTGATGAAAACTGACCTAACAGGTTTAAAAAAAACTAAGGTTAAGACCCTACAATGTGATTTATGGTGTGAGAAATGCAACAAGAAGCTCCTGACTAATTTAAAGTCAAGAATTAAATGCACAGAGTATGTCGATAATGGTAAGTTACAGAAGAAAATGCTATATCAATAACTGTGGCAGCCTTGCCCAGGAAGTTGGTTTGGACATATTGGTGAAATTTGATATTCTGTAGTTTGTTTTATAGGTCGTTAAGGTCTTTTTGGGTGTACATGAGCAGTTCTGCATGTCCTGAGTGTTTGGACCAAGTGATCTGAGGCTATAAAAGGCCCAACCCTAAACATGGTCACTGTGCAGCTATATTATGCTTTGTTTGGTTTGTTGCTGCACATTACAGCACCTCTCAACATGCTAATGTCCACCATCGACACTACTTATTAACACACTCATCTACTTTAACATTTGAATTAATAAGTACTCTTTTGCGTGTCCTTTCCCATTATTGTCATGGTCTATCCATGTGCACATCCACTAAATAGAAACTGACATCATTTATGCACACTAAACAGGCAGGAAACAGTCAACTATTAACAAATGTAATCATGTTAATGTTAATGATAATGCTCTGAACCACTGGGCATGGACAAGAGGACCTCTCAGGGTGTCCTGTGGGGTCTGGAACCAGGACGTTGGAAGTGGATCGTTTGGGTACTCTGGCTTGTGAAGTGGGGCCTCTGTCAATCAAACTTGTTCCCCTGCATCCTGTTGATGCTTGATCACAATGGGGTGTAGGAAGTTTGGAGGTCAAATCAACATGTTGGGCAACTATCATGTTCCTCAACATGTTCCTGATTGTTTGATGTTTTTTCTATGTGGTGGGGTACATTTTCCTGCAGGGATAGGCCAATGATATTTGGGATTTCCATTTGCATGAGGGAATGTGCTTGTTCTGGGACAATGTTTATTTGGGTGTCTAAGTCCCATCAACATCATCCAAGGTTTTCCAGCAGAACACCACATAGTAACAATATGATCAATGTTATTCACTTCACCTGTCAGTGGTCATAATGTTGTGGCTGATCGGTGTATTAGTCAGTCACAATGCATTTCTCCTCCCTGCACAATGGCCTTTGAATGTTCCAATACAATACAGTTGCCATTTTGACACAGTTCAGGAGATTCAGCAATGATTTGAACAACCTTTGTATGTAGATAGCTAACTAAATTTCTTATGTTTTCTTTGAAAACTGTGAAGTCATTGCTTTTGAATTAAAGGTAGAGTTAGTCATTTCTGAGAAGATTTGTTGATGTTGGAACTCAACAACCAGACAAACAGTCTTTGATCTGCAAATTCATGCATATGCACTGTCACAGCTATGACATCAGGTGCTGGCAGGTGGACAAAAAGTGAACCATTCCAGCCTTTAAAGAAAAAGGTGGATCATTGTTTCTCCTAATTGTGCAAATAGAATGATATAATACAAAACGTGATTAAATGAACGACATGCAAGCACACAAACAGCATCTAAAACACAACTGAGTAAAAAGTGGTGAGAGTTAGCTGTTTAGATTGTTTTTTTCAGCAGAGAGAACCATAGTGCTGCCAACAGACACCATTCTTTCCTTGGTGGAGGAGCCCAGCGGAGGATGGGAGTCTCGGCCTGTGTCAATGACCTAAGAAACGAAGCCTGGCAGTGCTGAAAACCTGCTTCGTGCTCAACATTTCCCCTTGGAAACAAGGAGGAGAAGAGCAGTTGCTGCTGTCTCTAGCACCTGTTCTCCAAGCTACTGCTGCACAAGAACTATCCACTGCAAAAACAAGAGGAAGTGACGGTTTGAAAAATCCACCGACTTCATCCTGTCCTCCAGAGAACATGTCGGGATTGCGTACGAGTGTGTGAGCATGAACGCTTATTTTTTCTGGTTGGCTGGATTTCTTTTCAGCACACACACACAGGTTGGACAGCAAGCAGACCGTGAGGTGATATTTGCTGAATCTGACAAAAAGTGTATTGGATTATAATAGCTTACTCTACCTTTAATAGGGTGTCAGTTTTATGTGGAAATCTTTGCTATGATGTAATTTTTTCCCAAGCTGGAAATAACCCAGATGTAACAGATCATAGGGCAGCACAGAGAAGCCATTTCCCAGAGACAGAGTGGAATATTACATGCACAAGTGTATTTTTATTTATTTATCATGCAACAGCTTTCCATGACTGGAATATAAAGCAGCCACTGTGAGAAGAATAATTCCGGTTGACAACATCTGGTTTGAAAACATAAGATAGAAGAGCACTGTCAAAGAAAGAAAGATTCTCTTGAAATTTCAGGTTCCCTCGCTGGGTGATTGTGATGATAATCCATGGACTAATGTGTGATCTATACAAGTGTGTAGTGTGTGCACTGATGAACTTTCTGGGACACACATGGTTGAAGAATGAGGAGGCAGAGAGAATTAAACTTGACTTGTGTTTCCACACTGGTTTCCTTGTTGGTTTTTATGATTTGGGTTCAGACTGAACCAGCCAGCGACATAATAAATAACAGTTGCATGCATTTCTTCAAAGAAAATGGCATCTTTGTCCAGCATTTGCAAACCCTCACCACTGCTTCTCTTTTTTCTAGATTCATGCTTGATGTACAGCAGATCTTTGTGGACACTTCCCATACCTTCCCCTCCATACATAGATTTATGAATCCTTTGTATGAACTCACTCTATTCTTGGCTGGGCTTCCTCGCCTGCAGTCATGTTGTCTGTGAGAGTAAAAGCCTGTCTTGCGTCTCTGCTGCTCACACACACCTTGTTCCAGCAGGTGTATGAGCAGAGACCCGGAGGATGCCTTTCCCCTCAGCCTCATGTGCCATGTGGCCTCCTTGGCCCACTTCTCGCTCCTAATGTTCCCGGTGTTGTTATCTGTCCGGCTGCTGATGTTTTCAGACACTTCCTCATGTAACACCGGCACCAACCTGTCACCCCTTACTGCCGCTCCCACAGCGTCTAGCACTGAACCACGCCGCATCTCTTGCACTCTCTCGCCCTTTTCTTGCTGTCTGTGAGCTGTTATTGAAATATTTAGCACCCACTCCAGCTCACAAGCATGTACTGCCTTTTCCCTCAGCCTGACGGGGAATATATTGGCTTGGCAGTATAACTTAGAGCTGTGCAGTGTGGTCGTGCTTCAAATCAGATTTGACTGTTAAGGATCTTTTTCTCATGCTTAGCAGATGCACAGCTAAAAAGTCTGCCCGCTCTCCACAGAGTCGCGTACTGGAACTGAAAGACGATGTCATTATTCTGTCCACTGGAAAGAAGATTGCAGAGATAAGTGTCATTACAAGACAGCTGGTGATCAAAGCCGAACCATTTCCATTTCATTTAAATCTGTTTGTGACTGGTGAAAGCGGTTTCAAATGGTAGTTCCCCCCCCAACAAACCCACGGTTTCAGAACAAGTCTTGTCTCAGGCTGCGTGTTTCACTATAACCCGCAGTGTGGGTTTTTTAAAAAGACACAAGGAAACAACATTTTCAGTGGCGCGGCTGAATGTTGCAAGCGAGAAATTGTTCACAAAGGCATAACAGTGGGGTTGGACCATGACAAACATGCAGGGAGAAAGTCAGTGGAGCTCATTGCATATTCAGTGTTGCTGATGAAAGAATACATGCATACCCTTGAGCTGTCACAAACTCTTCTGACTGAATAAATTTCAGGTCTGCAGATGCATCAATAGCGTCCTAGGAAAAGCAACCTGAATTTTGGGGGCGTTAGGTGATAAATGTGGTGTCAGGTTAAAAAGCCTGTGTGACGGAAGGACACTGCTGAAGATTGCAACAGTTGAAAGGGAAGTGAATATAATTGCATTTTAATGTAGAAATATAAAAAAACAAGAAAAATGCAAATGGCACCACAATTTAGTACTATACAGTAATACAGTTCTTGTCCTTGTGTCCTCTACATTGTGCATTTAATCTGATAAGTACCTGTACATGGTTTACAGGCAACGATCTTCTACAGTCATGTGAAAAAATAAATACATCTAATGGGAATTGTAGACTTTTTCCAACATATTTGATCCTCTTTGAAAGAGTGCCATCAGATAAAAGTAATATACTCAAACAAATGAGACGTAAGATTGACATTTTGCAGTCATTTCCATTAATTTCAATGAAGCAAATCAGTGACATGAAAAAGTAAGTCCATTCATCACACCTTTGCACCCAAATATTAAAACCAGAGGTAACATTAAATGCTCATGATTAGAACTTCCTTAGGGACAGACAGATGAAAGCAGTCTTATTTTAAAGGTAAATGGTCTTCACTTATACAGTTACTTATATATAAGATCTAAAGAGCTGTCTTCTAAAGGCCTTCAGAAGAAAAGGTAATGGATGTCCATTAGACTGTTCAGGAATATTACAGATCTCCAAATTATTTGTAAGAAATAAATCATTCCACTGGAAAATCACCTACAATTAACAAGTATTTCAAATGACTGCCAATTTGATGTGGAAAGAATTCTCCAGGAACCTTCAAATGCCATCACAGGATCTGGAGGTAACTTAAAATTAAAATGCCGGGTCCACAATCAGAAAGAGATTTCAAAAAATTTGACTTGCATGTTGGGCGTGCCAGGAAAAAACCTTCCCAGTCTGCAAAGACACAACATTAGAATAAAACCTCAGCTTGCAAATAAATATACAAGGCAAGAATAGGATTTTTCGGAAGAATGTGTTCTGGACAGATGGGTCAAAGAAAGAATTGTTTGGCCATAGTAACAGAAGACATGTTGATGCAGACACATTTTCAGAAGAAGTTGTTTTCAGAACAATCGTGAATCAAAGTGGTGGTAATGTTGTGATTTGGATTAATTCATCAATGATTTTTGCATAATATCAGAGAATATTAAGGGATGTTGTGAGGCCAACTGTCCTGAAATAGAGGTGGACCTTTCAGCAGGAAAATGATCCCAAGAACACCAAGAAAGTTAAAAAAAAATGAAGTTTTCCCATCACTGAATATTTCTTTATGCATATCAAATAAACGATTAAAGAAGCTAATTTTGCTTGTGTTGTGTTTCCTGGTGTTGTTCAAGTATACCACAATTATTCAAAGTCAAAATAATGCACTTGAATCCAACCAGGTCAAAACAAGACTGTACCTTTCTCATGTCTAAATCAAAACAAGAGAGGGCCCAACTTTAATGCCATCTTGGCCTCCTACTACAATGTAGTGAATCATGGCATACTCCTGTAAAAGTTGCAATCTTTTAATTTTTCTGACCAAGCCTTAAAATGGATGGCATCATATTTATCGAACAGAAAACAAGCCACTGTGGTCAACAGAGTGAGATCCTCTTGTTTGGATTGTCCACTAGAGGTCCCCCAAGGATCCATCCTGGGGCCCATTTTATTCTCACTCTTCATTAATGATCTGCCAGATGTTTGCAAGGGTGTGGACATGCAACTACACGCTGATGATGTGGTAATCTATACAAGTGCAAAAACATCTGAGGAAGCAGCTTGAACTCTCACATCAGCCCTAACTCAAATTCAGAACTGGCTCACCAGGTCCTCTCTTCAGTTAAGTTCTAAAAAGGCCTATAGAACTCCATCGTGGTTCTAGTACGTGGACTAGCCACCTCCGGTGTCAAAAACTCAAAACGCTTTACATTAGCACAGTGTTTCAACTTTGGGTAGATAAAAATAAAATAATACTATTTTATTTTAGTACATGCCCAATCTCTCAGTCGGGGGGCCAGCAGGGTGGCCAGTCAGGGGTAGCCGGTGCCACCCCTGTGGCCCCGCCTCTGCTAGTGGTGCATCTGTTCTGTCCACTCTCTCCTTGAGAGTTGTCTGTTTAAATTTGCACTCCAGATGACTGTAACGTGTGTTTAATTCAGTTTTCAGAGGGGTTTGGTTTTTTTATAAGGCAGTATTAATATGTAGCTTTGGGTGCATTAAGGTACACAGCAGGAGCTCAGTTGGTGGTTTGTAAGCATTAGTGTCTACATATGAAGGCTTTGCCAACTGTAGTACAAAGGAGGACCTAATGTGTGATTTGATTTTCTTAAGTTAGAGCTACAATCTGGACAACGCAAAACAGGAAGAAACATCACACGTAACAAGTTTTGTTTTTTTTTACCAAGTATCGCTGTAATGTACATTTAAAAAGAAAGAACCTTTCAAACATGGAAAAGCATCAAAAATAAGCCATCTGTGTGTTCGCAGGCTGACTGGCACTAGTGTCCAGATGGCCACTTGATGCTTTCTTGGATTGACACTTGACTTGGCTGTGAGCTTCATGGTTAGATGGCTGCAAGTTCCACTGATAAAGTCTTCATTGTTTCCAAACGCAAAGTGGCTTTTCGAAATCTGGGCATCAAGCAGAGCATGGTGTCTGTACTAGTGTCAAATCATGTTATAACGCCGCAATCCTCTCTGTTATCTGAGGCACACTTTTTGAAGTTTCAGTGTAACATAGAGCTCAGATTGTTTGGGCAGCTGAACACTGACTCTTTCAAATAATGTTCATCATTTATTTCATTTAAACTGTGGGTTGCTTTATAATATATTCACAACAAGCATTAAACATATTTACACATTTTTTGTTCCTGTCTTGAATATCCAATTTAATATTGTCATAAGGTTTTGATATTTTGCATTCAGAGTATACGGAGGATGCTGGCTTACTTTTTGCTAGCTGGGTTGGGAAATCTTGACGCCTAATATCTCAGAACAGCAGGCTGCACAGATGGAGGAAGGGGGGTGAGAGGTGAAATCAATCACTACGTTTCTTAGTATTAGATGGTCAGCTAATGGCTTTAAATATAACAAATCACATTTTATTTAAGAACTTTAATAAGAGAAGAGTGAATTGATGAGGAAATAGTGTGTATCAAATGTAAAAATCTACATACTGCAGCTGTACAGTATGACAGAGTGAAGATAACTCAGACTAAGTGAGATGAGGGCAAGGTGAGAAAATCAGCAGCAACAGAAGAATTGGTATGGAAGAAAAGCTAGGAGGAAGCACACAAGAGTTTATCACTGTAGTCCAATGCAGACTCCAGCTCAAACTGGTTCCCAAACTGATTTATTGAGATCTACAGTTTTCTTGTTAAATGGAACTTTAACTTTTTGTTAGATTGATTTTTTTTTCTGTTGATAAGAGCATACACTGCACCCCTGATCTCATTTTACTGGTAAAATGCAAATTTTGTGCAATATTCAGCACACAAATGATTGTAAGACCAGTTAAAATTCTAGGAAGCTATTCATCAAAAATAAAATTTTGTCATTCACGAGTCGCTGACACAGTCCATTTTAAAGAATAAAGCTGGTGATAGTCTGTATTTTTTATGGTGCTATGAACAGTGTGTTTGGACATTACTCAAAAATTTACATGTTCTTTATTCTGTGGCTCTGACCTGCAAGTTGATGGAAGCCTATTGAAAGATGTAGTTAAAAATAAATAAATAAATAAAGCTGGACACTAGCTTTTTAATAAAACTTTTGTAAACTTTTGCAGACTTTTGCAAACATGACCAAAACAAAAGTTTGGTTGCAATTTTGTGTGCTAATGCAGTGCCAAAGAAATCTACTTTTGCATGTTTCTCACACTTAAATTTTCCAGATCATCAAGCTACTATTTATATTTATTGACTATTATAAAGAGACAACCCGCCAAACACAAAACACCCTTTCTAAATTAAGGTTTATTAAAGATTTATTAAAAAAACTGTATCACCCTTGTGAAAAAGTTATTGCCCTCCTAAACCTAATAACTAGTTGGGCTGCCCTTGGCAGCAACAACTGCAGTCAAATGTATGTTACAGCTTTTGATCAGTCTTGGAGGCATTTTGACCCACTCTTCTTTGCAGAGGAGTTTTAATTCGGCCACATTAGATGGTTTTTGAGCATGAACTGTCCTTTTAAGGTCTAACCACAGCATCTCGATTAGATTGAAGTCCAGACTTTAGGTCACTGGAGTCCCAGAGCCTTAGCAATGGCTTTGTAACCCTTTCCAGACAGAATCTGGTCATTCGGTAGATTGGGAGCTAAGGGGGCAATTACTTTTTCACATAGGGCAAAGTGGGGCTTTAAAAACTGCATTTTGTGTTTTCTTGGGGTTTTTTTTGTCTTATGTTAAAATGAGTTTGATGATCTGAAACATTTAAGTGTGACATATACACAAGAATAGAAGTTTTCTGTAGGGGGGCAAATACTAAATCAGCTCTCACTTTGATATTAAAGAATCTTTTTTCTCTAAAATCAGAAGAGTCGAATTTTATTGACCTCGATTCAGTGTTGAAAATAAAATCAAAAGAGAAAGCTTCTGAGGGGATGAATACTCGTTATTGGAACTGTAACTATTTATGGCAGCAGGACAGTATATGTGGGATGAGAAAAAATGATGAACAAAAGCCTAAAATGACCGTGTTCATTGTAATGAATGTACATGCTCCCGTACAGCTTCATGACTCACTGTTTTATTTTTTATAGTTTTTATTTCCACAGTGGGGGACTGTGGGACACTAAGCTACGCCAGGAATTACACAGGCAGTAATTCTGAGTAGAATCAATTCATCATTCATTTACAATAAGGAAAATATTGATCATCATATTATTCTGCAACCAATTTGAAGAGAATGATATTTTCTCTTTGTATTAAATAACAACATTTGTGTTTTTATATTTTTATGTTAATTGGAATTTTAACTGAATTTCTTAATGGTAATATTGCAGTTATGCATTCTCATTTAATATAGTTGTGTCATTGGGTGACATTTAGATGTAGAATATACAGGTTGTCACTCGGAAACTCTTTTGTATAATGTAATGTGGCTTTGATATATTTGCTGTTAAATAAGCCTTCCATGTGCAGATGTTACAATAGTGAGGAAGACGCCTGCGATCACTGTTATTACAGTCTCTCTGCGTATCAGGGATGCTAATTAATAAAGCAGCATGTGTGTCGGTGAGCCAGAGTTAAAAGCTCAAAATAATCATCAGAATGTTTATCTGCTATTAATCTGAGACATTTCCTCCCAACATCGGCAGGATGGCTTTTAGTGTTTTACATCATAGCTGAACAAACATAGTACCGCTTATCCTGCTGCGGGTGAATCCAGCAGCACAGGCACTTCACATCCGCCTTAAATAGCATTCCCACACAAACCTGTAAACCTGTGTGCCATGTTTTGTGCTTTCTCACTCAGTGACTCATGTGCTTGCTTAGTCAGGAAACGCACACACACACATACACGAACCTACAGCAGTGTAAGCCTGGACTAATTAGGCCGCACATCCCAGTGGGCCTAATCTATCTTATGGGACAGTAGATGGGATCTGTTGCCACGGTAGTGTTCCTTTGATCAAAGCCTGTCAAACACTAAACAGTGTTGCCTTATGTTAGCGAGCCTCAGGGGAACACACTCTCACATGCCAGCTTCTCTATCTATTTACAGGTCTCTGCTTTGGCTTTCAGCTGCTTTAAGTAGAACAAGTGTAACTCCACATCGTGCAATTGCAAGGTAAAGTTTGGACAAACATTTTGTTGATTCTTGAAGTGTAACAAAGTAAATACAGATGATATTTCATTAGATATTTGCTGATATATAGTGGACTCCTGCAGTGCAATGTTATTATGGCTGCCTCACAAGTCCAAAGCAGAAGGTTTCCACCCTCATCCTTTTCTTTTGATCAAATGGTCTATTTTTCCTGCAACACACACTGTAAAAAAATAGTCTGTAAAAGAAAAAACCCCAGTGAAAATCTGGCAGCAAGGTTGCCAGGAAAAATACACTATACTAAAAATTGAAATAGTATACTGTTCAAAAACTGTGAAAACTGTTAATAATAATGACAACTATCCGGATAATAATAATATTTTAGGTAATTCAGACACAGAAAAACTGTTCTTTTTTATGTTATGGATAGTTTTTAGTTAAAATATAATTTCTTTCTGTGATTTTAGTTGATATTATCTGGAATATAACAAAACAAGGAAAATCTGTAAAATAACTGCAAAAAATGATCCGTCATTTTAAAAATCTTCAATATATACAATTTTTCTTTCAAATAATAGAAAATATCTGTATTTGTATTGTTTGGGCTAATTTAAAAAGATTACAACAGAGTAGTTTTACTTTCAAACATTGTCAAAAAAAATTAATTACCATAAATAGTCTTTTAGATTTTTGATGTGGAAATTATTTACAGTTTTGGCCATTTTTTGTATGTTCAACATTGAAATTGTTTTTTTCTCTGATTTTACTGGTTATGACCTGTAATTTAAACATGTAAAACAACAGTAAATTATTCAAACAAATTACAGTTAAATATTTTTTACAGTGTACAGAAGGGTCCAAACATTTGAGACCATACAAAAAATCTGTCGTATTTTCATGCAAACTGAGAGATAATCAGAGGATTTAGAAACATTTAAAACAAAAGAAGTTAAAATGAAGACGACATATTGAAAATTCAGCAATGTTTCTAGATCAGCAATGAAACTGCTGCAAATTTAAACACAGTTGTATCGTTACATTGAAGCAGCGTTCAGAAGCAGCATTCAGATGACACTCAGAGGGATCTGATCGACTCCTCAGACGCTTGCTCAAATTTCCAGCAGGACATTGCTGACTAAGTAGCATTGTGATAGAGAGAAACATGGCATCAGAACTAAGTGAAAGTGTCAGATTGTTGTTCTGAGCAGAGAAGGGTTTTCTCAGCGTGAAATCATGACTGGCCTGAAGCTGTGAGGCAGTGAGTAGCACTCTAAAACACTTTGTGGAAACTGGGTGAGTTGTATCCAAAGCAGGATCAGTCAGACCAAAAGTGATCACACCATCATCAGAAGATCAATGCATCAGGCTTTGCTCACTAAGAGTTTGAAAAGCAGCTTCATTACAGATACAGAATTTGCTAAATAAAGAAGACAAGACTTCAATCAGCTGTCTAGTGCTGGTTTCAGAGGACTGTGAGGGAAATTCTGTGTTTCCTCATTTACTCATGTAATTGTTTAGTTTGTTCTTTGCCTACGTCATAATTTGCTCTTGTAATCTGCTTCTTTATTACTATTTGTATAGGATATCAACTGCTCACTATGTTGACATGTATGAGATTTTCCTGGCTACTCATGTGGAGATGTCTTAATGAAGCACATGTGTGCATTAACTGCTCGTTGGTTCAGCTACTCCAAGGACAGGAAACTGCACAAGGGCATGAACTGTAAATGCAGAAGCAATTAAGACCCATGCTATCATAAAAACTCATGTCGGCAATAGAGGACACAAACCTGACCTCATGACTGTAAATTGACTGGGACAGGATCCAGACATGACCCGGGGGAAAGAATTAAATACATAAAGATAATGTTCAACGGCAAATCGAGAAATAGGCAAGGAGAATATAATTATTTCCATCAAAAATGTATTAAGACTCAGCAGATGCTGCTAAAGTGTGCATCCAATAAAACTCAGAAAGGACACTTGTCTGTTTGCGAGCATTTGTCCAGCTTCGAAAATGTCCTCAAGAAGGAAAAGTAGCATCTTTAAACCACTTGTCGAGAGGGGAAACGACTCCAAAGGCTCGGGTTGGGCTGAGACAATGCAGCATTTCTCAGTGGGTGACGGGAAAAAATGAGATGAATCAAAGTGTGACAGTTGTGGGGTGTATGTAAGGAGACCAACAGGAGGAAAAATGATAGCGTAGTGTATCAAACCCACTGTGAAACATGGTGGCAGAACTATTCAAGGGTGTTTTGCCTCTTCTAGAATTGGACACCCTGACCATGGAGAAGCAGCACTCCATATTCCATCTCCATGCTCTCCTCTCTGGGTTGCATTTTTGCATTTTTGCTCTTCAAGATCTTCCACATCTCGTCTTGACCTCCACAGTTCCCCTTAACTGCCATGTCTTGATGATGTTTCCGACAGCAAAAACTGCAAGCTGGACGGGCCTTGGTATGTTTTCGTGGCCTTCCACTACTTTGCAGGCATTAATTAGCATAATTTTCAGATCCACCGTTGGTTGCCTAGAGGAGCTTGTATTTTTAAATGTTGCCACAAGGCTTGGAGGATTCTTGAATTCTTGATGACTCAGTTTAGGCCAAACAACCTAATGAAGTTATGAGACTAGACTGGTGCCTAAATAGTTGTTTATTTTGTTTTTTTTATCCAGTCCATGACATAAACACGACATTAGCATTTGATAAAAGAATGACCTTTTAACTTGTGTTTGCTTCTTTTCTTTTCAAGAAATCGATAAAAATAAAGTCATTTTCCTAGAGGTGCCTAAACTCTTGCATACAACAGTAGCCGTATGCATGGATGCAGCATGTAAACTGGAGCCATTATTCGTTTGAAATGCCTAAACTTTCCCTGTAGCCACACATTAAAGAGCTGTGCTGTGATGTGGGTGTTGGGTGAGAAGCTCTGTGTGACGACAATTGTTGAAGCTAATTTGGTGGAAAACATATGGGAGCAACTAGACGTACCCGCAGTTAGCGATTCAACCACCTCAGTTTGACTGAGGAAAACACTTAGGGCATGAAACAACAGTTAAAGCCCCAGATGATTTCCAACTGTGAGACACGTGAAGGTTTTCTCTTCAGTGAGCATCTCTCCAATGTTTGGTGGGAACACCTTTAGAAATTAACTTTCTATTGAATTTTACACTTTAATCCACAGCTACTTCTGTATTAATTGTGGTTATTTTAATATTTAAATACATTTTTTAAGTTGTTGTTAATTTATTTGGCAGCCTTTTAAAATCTTGCTTCTGAAGCATTTCAATGTCCGTTATTCCCTTTTAGCTTCACCTTTAAACTTTAGTTTTCACTCCATTGACTCTGGATTTGTCTCTTTAGATTCTAAGGGCTCCACCATGTTCATCAGCCTGATACTGACTGAGGTACAGTGGGTTTATCAGAGCTTATTTTGCTGAAAACCTGCCTGCCACAGGTAGTAAACAATGCAGGTGAGAGTCTCGTTTAAAACTGTAAAGCTGTGGGCCGTAAAACTGAAACAATCCCCTGGAAAAGTTCCACAGAGCTGAGTTGAAATCAACAATTTGGTCTTAATTCATCACTGCCCGCAAACTTCACATTCCACCCAGTAATTAAATTAGTTGATAGTGTAAAATTTTTCATTAGTGCAGCTTTAAACCATATTTTGCTTTACCTGTGTTGTTTGTGAGCTCTGGGACAAACTTAATTCCCTTTCTCTAATAACACTTTATATGACTATCCCTGAAATTACAATAATAAAAAAGATTACAGTGTAACGATCCCCATGAGTGAATAAAAATATACAGTAAATTCATTATATTACCCAGCTAAATAGACTTTGAGCTGCAAAGCTAAGTGTATTTAATAAGCAACAGCAGTGGAAAGATGCTTCAGCAGCTTAATGTTTAGTTATCCGCCACAATGAGTATATTACTGAACCACATGAGCTGTTTTCCATTGAATTTTATTTCCAAAAAGCAGTCAGAGAAAAGTAAAACAAGCCAGTCAAGTACAACAAAACTGTCCCAAAGGGAAGAAAAAATAAAAAATAAAAAGCTGATAACGACAGAAGGCCTGATGATATATACAACAGCAAACATCATTTTGGTGTTGCAGTACCAATCAATCACTTGACAGACTCATGGCGTTCTCCACACAAGGTCATAACGAGTAACAAAATATGGATTTTTTTTTCTTTTCATGGACAGAGAAGGTTCTAAAAGTCAGCTAAGGCACACAGAGCCTCCCCGGAAGAAAAAGAACGGGGGAAACGTCAGTCAGAGAAATTTTGTGCAACAGTTGCGCAACAATACATTCCAGCAAGAACAACAACAATCTGGCATGTGATTTTTCTCTGAGAGGCAAATAGGACAAGGTTGTTGTCACAGCTGTCCAAAACACTGAAACAGGTTATGTACTTTGATCAATAAACACCATCAACTCATTTGTGCCCAGTTATTGACACTTCAAAAAACTCTTAATAATTCAATGTCTTTTTTAACCACATCTCGTATTTACATGTACAATACCTTTGAAACAATATTCAATACAAAATACCTATGTACATCTTCTTCATTTGTTAATCATTTTGTTACAAAATAGGACTTTCACATTTAGTTACATTTAATTAATTCACCTTTTTCCAAAACTGTCATTGCGCTTACATTATAGTATGTATTGTGTGAAGTAATTGTTCAGAGCACGGTGGTAAATATAAGTTTAAAGATGGCAGCAGTGGAAAACAAAGTTGTCCTTCGTAGCCTAACCATAGCAACAGTGTGGATTTGAGAAGGGATGGAGAGATAGCAATTATAATACACACATCTGACAGAGAGGCAAGGTGAACTTGACATTAATAAACGGTAATGTCTCTTAATTAGCCGGTGCAAAAACACTCATTTAGCTCATGTGATGGCTAAACAATGTTGACAATCACAGATTGAAAACCTAATTGGCTGCAGATGAAACTTATTTCAAGGTAAAACAAATATGTGACCGTACCTCTTGTTCAGGATGTGTTGCAGTACGGTGATACCCTTGGAGTAATTAACTCGTCTCAAATGTTCAGAGATTGTCTTGATGGCAGAACAAGTAATGTAAATAGGATTGAAAAGGTGCCATAGACCCGATCTAATAAATTACGCATTTTGCAGTCAAGATACAATATAATATTCACTTGTAATTGTACAGTATTGTCACAGCAGTAAGATCACTACCACTCACTATCATTCTGAAACTGACAGGAACCGTAAAAACACCACGAAGCACAGTTTCTCCTTCAATCCAGACGTTGTCCAGTGTGTTTGCTTTTGAAGACTGTTTTTTTTTTTTTTTTTGTTCACGTTCTCTGTTTGGTGAGGTTGTTTGGTAGCTGACCTCTGACCTCACTGGTCAAGGTGGCTTTCTCTTGTGATGCACTTGGCAAACAGCCATGTAAGAAACCAAGACAAGAAGATCTATTCACACAGGACAACACTGACTAACACACAGGTGCGGGCCATAAAAAGGTACAGTATAAGTTTGGGGTGTTGGCCTTTGTAAATAAAGGCGGCTCTCTTTACAAAAAAATATTTATCATGCTGCCAAGGCAGCGTCGCAGTTATTTAGTCACTGACTAAAAATATCAGTATTAATATAAACTTATAAATAAATAGCGACTCATGGACTCACCCCATCTTCATTCACACAATTTTTGAGACTTATTGTATAATTATGTACAACATAAAGAGTCGTTGAAATGACTGGAATAAAGGAAAAAAGTGACATTTAAAACAAGGACAAGATTTTTAAGGTCAGCTTGAGATAATTTTGTTTCAAGTTTGAGGCAGGTTGGTAAAAGAAAAACTAAAAAAAAAAACTGAAGACGGACAAAACAGCAATCTTTACTTTGTCCTCTATTGTCACAACATGTGGGTGTTATTCAAGAAACCTACACTATGTGAATGTTAAAAATCTTAAAATACTATTGTACAACAACCACAAAAGAAGCATTTCATGAATTTAGTACATTTTTAAAACAAAAATGTCTACATGGAATTTCTATTAAAATCCAAAATGCTCCACTAATCCAATTATTCGGAGAAGGCCTTTGTATTTGCTTTCCTCTTTTTTTCCCATTTTGTCACTGTTGCAGATCATGAGTCACAACAGTTCCACAACCTGATCAGGCACTGAATTGAAGTAAGTTGTGATTTATTCTACTGATTTACAAATGCCACTGGACTACCTAGAAACTCAGAGGTCTAACGTAATTGGCTTTTAATAATGTTAAAAACCTTTTTTTCTTTAAAGTTTCTTCATTAACGGTGCTGTATTTGAGTCGTATCAAAATACACATCATTTTTGGGGTGTCTGAACACTCATATATGGTCTTATTTAGTTGATGTTGACAGAAACCGTAATGAGGCACATTTCATTCAGTACCTGGCTACTTCCTCACATGTGTCTTACAACTAAGGCCTTATTGCAGCAGAACCTGGTCTGCCAGCATTGTCGACAATCCATACTCATGACCGCATAACCATACATGACCGCTGTGCCCTGCGCGGGGCATTGAAAGCTGACTTCATAATTCATTCAGCAGCAAAATAAATGCTCAAAAATTGCAACGTTTGATCACAGTAAAACTCAGCCATGAGAAGGAAAATAAATACACTGAGAAACTGAAATAGCAAAGCCAGCATAATCCCCCCTCCTGTGGGAGGATATGAAAGCCATTCCTCCTCGCTTTCTGTCCAGGCACCCTCACCAACGTCCCCAAAAAAAGAAAAAGAATCCACTTTCTCTTTTGTTTCCTTCTTCTCCCCAGACAGAGGAAGAACACTCACTCCTCCTCCCCCAACCTGGAAGAAAGCCCTCGAATAAATAAAAATAAACAGTGTCACGGCCTCCTGTCCAGCTGGAGGCCTCGCTGCTACCTGATCCGACCGTCGGCCCGCGGAGCTCCCAGCTGGGACTTGGGGTCTGGGCTCAGCGAGCTCCAGGGGTTCTTGGGGCAGGCCTGCATGACCGGACAGGCGGTTGGGCCCACGGCGCAGATGTCAGCCGCCTCCCACAGTTCGCCCACAAGGCTGTCTAACCAGTGCTCGAGCTCCGGCCCGGTCAGGGCTGCGTTTCTCTTGGCTTGCTCCACGTAACCCAGGCTGACGGGGATGTTGAGCACCGGGTTGAGGCCATGGAAACTCTGCTCCATGTAGCTATTCTTTGCTGGCCCGTTGTGGAGCTTCAGAGTATCCTCTGGAGAAATGTGGGAGGGAACAGACAGTGAGTGATAATCAGTGGTAAGAAAAACAGATTAGACAGAAAAGGGGTAAAAAGATGGGAGATCAGTCAGCATGGAGGGGAAACTATCAAAGCTGCAAACATGATTTGCTTTCTTAGAAGTTTAAATGGGTTGCTAATTTCCTTAGATTGATTTGTACAGCCGGACTCACTAAATCCCCTTCTTTGATGTGCTAAGCCAAGCTACTGCAATGCTGACTTTTTGGGAAACGGCATAGAAATATTCAAGACGTGCCCTCATTCTTTCTTCCCATGACGGTCAAGCCCTGAAGGAAGACAGTAAACATAGACACAACTTCTCCTTAAAACACCTTCTCCACCCTGAGCTTTAAATTCCGCACCGGCCCTCTAACTGGGGCGCTAGCCATCCCTTCTAAGCGTGGCTGTGGAACACAAACTGCCTCTCACCCAGATGTTAGCAGACATCAGCGCTTTTCTCACACTGGTGACAGAAAGATGCAGTCAGACATGAGGTGCTCTGTTAGGCGAAGGCGAAGTCCAGCCAGTGCCAGATAGCGATGTGGTAGCAGTGTGTGTCATGAAGTCATGCATCTGTGTGGAGTTTTTGTGTATAAAATGTGTAATTGTGGATGTGTGTGTGTGTGTGCCGCTGCCAAAGCACATGGAAGGCCACATCATAAAGTTTTACTGGCATTGCATGTGGGAGGGAAAACCTGGTGCCAGACATGGCAGTAAATTATAGGTGGGTGGATGGAACAGCTAAGACCAAAGCACACATTACAACACACACACAGCAAGCCAAGCATATACAAGATTATTACATAATGACTGTAATCTCCACTTTATCACAAATTAGTTGATAGCACTTTGGCACTAATAATTACACATCCTCACGTTATAGGCTAAATACGTAAAATATACGGACATGATATAACTATACTTCATGTCAGCAGCTTCTTATGATGCGCGACTCTCTAATCAAAATGTCAAACAAAGCAACAACCTAAAGTTAACTAAGTGCTGTTGTCTGACTTAGTGAGAACATGTCAATTTTGCAAAACAGTGGTCACTGTAGCCACAAGTGGCAATTACTATGACAAGCTGTTTTAACATTTGCCAGACGAATGTGACCATTTGAAATTAACATTAGAGATATGAACATCATTTAGACAAGCCATAGGCACTTTAGTATTTTTTTATTTAGGATATCTATAATGTCATTCTGACTACTCAAATCAGGCCAAGTCAAAACTCTAAAACTATGTTTGTGCATCAGCAGAATATTAAGTTTGAGTTATCTCCAACATTATTCTGACTTGTTTAAACTCAACTGAAGATATCTAAAACGGACAAAGTGGATATCTGGAATTGAGGAGGCAAATTACAGATATCTTGAACTAGAATTATGGCTGGTCAGAATCAGATGGTAGAAATCTGACAGTGGCATTAATATCTGCAATGTGAATAACTGATATCTACAACTGAATTTTAAATATCTGTAGTAAAAAAAACCCAGTATACACATATGGTCTTTTTTCCAGGAAGAAAGACAATGTAGATATTTAAAGTGTTCTTTTTGACTAAGAAGAATAATTTGCAGTAAATATCCAGTTTAGCCTTTAAATCTTAAAAACAGCTTGCCACACAGTTACAGCATATTAGAACAGTGAATTTTTACGTTTTTTACTCTTTTAGGCTGTGTTTTCCAGCTGAAATGCAGTGTAAAAATCACAAGTAGGAATCAGAAAAGCCCTCAAGTCAGTGAACTGACTCAGTAACGTCAGATATACACAAACATTACACAAAGATGAATCACCATAAGCTAGTCGTCATAGCAGACCAAGAGAGGCTACAGCAGGAAAATCACATAGTATATTGAGTAGAATAAGAGAGCATTTTAATGCTTGAGAATGCATCTTTCATTTTATTATTTCTTATTTCAGAAGTCACATAGTCTTGCTTTAGGTATGCAATAATGAGACTGGAATGGGGCTTGATTTCAACTGTGATCAGATAATAAATACACAAAATGCGACCACCCACACTCTTTAAAGCTGTGGTAGGCAGTGTCTATTTGGCATCACTCGACAAAAATTCCATTATAACATTTCAGAATATTGCAATTTAAGGGGTCTGAGAGGAAACTAGACTTCTGCACCTCCTCTTGGCTCTATCTTTGAGGGTTTAGAAACTCTAAAACGTGACAGCAAACTTCAGCCAGTCACAAAGATTAGGTGAGATAGCATAAAGAGCAACAAGGCACCTGTTAGACATCAACTGTGGTAGTGTAATGAGATGAACTGGGGAATTTCACTCACCCGAGGGAAGCTACAACCGAATGTTGCCTTTTAACTTGATTGGTTTTGCACTTTTGACGTGCTCTTTTGCAGATTTCTGCCTACTGCAGCTCTAATTTTGTATGAACTATACCTCTTATTTAAATGGTAAAAATGATTACTGAACTGTAATGCAGTGGAAACACACAGAAGGAGCTTACAAATGTAAAATACACTCAGTTCCCAGTTTCTAAAGTAAAGCTAGATCAGACTAATGTGCTCAAATACAGCAGCTTTAAAATCACCAGAGGAAAGTAATTACATATATTTACTCAAGCAAAAGTGCAATTCCGAGGTACTTGTACTTCACACTTCTGCTCCACTACATTTCAGTGTATATTGTAATTTTTACTGCACTACGTTTTATCTGACAGCTGGTGTTACTGCTTTGGGTGTAGATGAGGATTTTATAAACCAAACATATGATTATGTTGTAAAATACGATCTATTGCTGCAGTGTTGAGGCTCCTCAAAGTGCAGACCTCAGTCCGCATGCAGCCCATACCATGTGTTTTGAGTAAAATATGTCATGAAATATATTATATTTGAAGCTAGTTTTTTATTGATGAATTAATTATTAGTGAAGTTAAATTCACTGTAGCTGGAGATTATTCACATCGATCCTGTCCCAGATGAATGTGGTTTTAATGTGGCTTATTTCCACACTGTTGTCACGGGGTCATTATCTGCAGAAGAGAGTGTCGTGTCGTTCTCACATTACACCACAGAGTTTTGTATCAGCTCCTAAATTGCACAAATTGTACAAAACTTGTCTTGTTTGCTCCAGTACACAATTTCTACAACTCCTATGAATCTAAGAATATATCTGAGTTCGACATAAATAAGAACTAACTGTCTGTGTCTGCTTTGGTTTTGTTTAGGTGTCGCACTGAAACGCTGTTTCTCCCACCAAGTGTGACAGAATTTTGAACTTGAATGCATGTTGCTTAATAGTTATAAGTGAGCTGGTTATATGTCACTTTGCCTGTTCAGTCGTCTGAGGCCGTTGATATTGAATATAATCAGATCTTGAGATCTTTTAGTAATATGTTTGAAGAATCTTAATGTAAGAAATCCCCATAAATCTGAGGAGTGACAAGATCACTTCAAAAAATAAAAAAGTTCTTTTTTGCCTCTAATTAATTCTTTTTTTTCTTACAAATCAAGTGAAAACTGACATTTTGGTGAAAATATTTCTATTCTTTTCCAGCGAGAATGAATTTGTTTCAAAGAGTCTCTAAAATCTAATTTCATTTGATGTTGTTTAAGAAAATTTAAAGGAAATTAGGTTGAATTTCTAAGATTGAATTATGAACAAAAGGGATTCCATAAAAACTGCAATTTCCATTCATATTAGGTATATAAAAGAAAAAATATTAGAAACTTGAACCATTCTTGGGTTCCTAAAATTTGCTGCAAATTAAACAATCTGTAAAGCAAAAATCTTAATAATAAGTCCAGGAGCTGTGGGGAGGAATCCTAAGTAGATATTTCTTCATTTTCCACAAAGGCTGGGAACATTGTGCTATTTACTACTTTACGAGGTTCTGTATAGAAATTCAACTTACAGTTTATAACTGTAAGGAAGCACTTTATTAAGGAAAACATACCAAGCTGACATTTCAAATTAGCACCATAAAACCATGGCCACCCAGACACCAGTAGGAAACCAGATATTACAGATAATTACATAATGCAAACTAACTGAAAACAGCCATAAAGTGATTAATTCTTAAATCGTGCTGTTGCACAACAGCCCTGCTGAGTCTCAGGTTAAAGACAAAAGCTGCAACTTTATTTGCTGCTCCTCTTCATCACTGAAACAGCTCACGGAGATTATTAAACTGAGAAAGACATGATTATGCCAGCGTCTCAGCTCTCATGTGACTTTCACAGCAAACTGGCTGCTTATGGATTAGAACAATGCAGTCTTGCCCCTTATCCATGTTGACTGATTGATTTAATTGTGTCATTGTTTTTGGAGGGCTAAGTGCGCTGTTGTTTAACACTCTGTTTAGTATGTATGAGCAGCTTGCTGGGTTATTAGGGATGACTTGATGACAAATAACCAGGGTCTGCAGAGGCCCAGAGGCTTGATTAGAAAGGGCATCACTGCAAATACAAGGCTATGTGTGTGTGTGTTTGTGAGTGTGTATGTGTGTGTGTGTGTGAGAGAGTTTGTGTGTGTCTGCAGACATTTTAGAACACCTAAATCAGCAGACATTACTTCACAGTGAATGCAGTGTTAGACAGTGACACAATGTTGGTGTCAATGGAAATAAAATTCCAAAAATGTGAAGTAAACATAGAAATTCTCTCCGAAAGTGCTTAATTCTAATACTGAATAATGGAAACCACTGTTCTAAAATTAAGAAAATTACACCTCATTTTAGAAAACTCATAAAAATGGTCGAATCCTCTCTCTGCAGTGGCTGCAGAACAATTTCTTAGATATAGTGTGTGCAATGTATAAAATGTTTAACTACAAAGCGACTACACTTTATTACACTATAATTATACATAGAAAAAGTAACAAAGGACATAAACTGGAAGTACAGTACCTCAAAACTATACGTAAACACAGTTTGGTTTAAAAGTACTTTACTTTCTATCCCTGGCCTCTCTCGACAAAATGATACAAACACTACAAAATACAGCCCTTCAAATTATTACCCAAGCTTGCTCCGGTGCAGTCAACAAAGACTCAGTATTATAAGCATCACAAACTGTGCTGTTGTATTGAATTGCACTTTGAAGGTCTGCACAGTACATGGAGTGCAAGGCTTCTACAAAACCTCAGTGTGCAGAGAAATGTTGGGCATTTGCAATAACGCCTTAGGTACTTTTTGATGAATGATCATCTGTAGTTGAGGGAACAGCACAGCTGTGCAATAAGTTGTGCAAGGCTATTTGTACAAATAAGACATCAATAGTAATTTTGTGTTATGCTAAAGCTGAAACAAATGACGTGCTAGTTAAAAATAGGCCTCATTAACACCAAAGAGGCTGAATCTCTTTCTCACCTTGTCGTATGGGCTGGTGCTTGTTATAAGCTAATGGGGCGATGAGGAAGCGCATCTCAGCCACGGGGCTCCAGTGATGCAGGATGCGGACGCTCCACACGCCGGGTCGCAGGGGCTGGTTGAGTGGCGGGCGATAGTGGGTGAACTCGGCGCTGGCATCGATCAGAATGTCATAGGTGGCTGCGATGACGTTGGTGGGGTCGATCCACACAACCGTGACGGTGACGTTGGGCCCTTTGGTCCACTTCTGCATCCCCACCGTCTCATCCATGGGACCCATCAGGCCGCCAAAGTTTCTGAACATACGTTCTTTGGCGTCCCACTCTGCACCAATCTGACAGAGGAGAGACAGAAGAGGGAGGAAGAGAGTGAGTGACATAATGGGGTAAGAACAGAGACAAGGGGAGAAAAAGCACAAGAAATAATGGTACGTAAATACACTCTTGCAACTATATATAGAGCACGTGATCATGAATAAGTAACAGGCTCTGTGCATGCATCACCACTTAGCCGTAGTGTTAAGATAACCAATATCTTCGCTAAATTATCACTGGAAGCAATCTTCAGCGTGCATTTTTCATCAAACTGCACTTCAGCTCCACCGTCGGCACAATTGTTATTTATTGTTATAATACACAGAAGCGAACAAGACTGATTGTAGTGTCCTGCACATTTGAGCATATTTGTCCATAGTTGCTTGCACGCCTGAGAATATCCTCAGCCATGAATATTAGCAGCAGGCTGAGGAAGGCGTACGACTACACCCCAACCACATCCTCAAGGGGGGCAGATCAAATGCATCCCTGCCCGCACTCTGAACACATTTTACAGAAGAGACAGACTGAAGGCAATGAACACCAGTAGCCAGTGTGAACACTATTTGTCCTGAGCAAAAACTACAGAGGAGAACCTGGAACCTGTAAAAAGAAAAAAAAAACTAAAACAGGGTAAAGCAAAACAAAAAAGACGCTGATTATATGCAGACACAGCAACCACAGCTTTTTAATAGAAAAGAGTCTAGGGAGGTGAGCTCCATAAAATAAGGTTTTTAATGCTTCCACAAACCCTCAGAAAGCTGCATTCTCTGAGACAATTTTGAGATAAATAAACCGAATATAAAAATGTAACAGATAGCGCCAGTAAGTCAAATATATCCTCGGCGAATTACAAGACATACAGTGCCTCTGGCTGCAGAACATGAGACTTGGTGCCAGCCTGCAATGCACTGGAAGTCTGCCAGTGGAACAATGAGCCACTTTAAGATTATTATGTACTGTGAGCTTGCACAATTAACATTTAGCATACACATGTTTGTAAGTTGTTGGTTATGTCTTTTTAACTTATGATTCTGACAACGATGATCACTCTGCAGAGATGTGTAAAACTGAAATGAAGCAAAAGAAAAAAGAGACAAAACAGAGGGAGGAAGGGCAAAACACGAGTGCAGCTAATTGCCTTTTATGTCTTCACCAGGGTCAAGACTGTAACTGAAGACAAGCGATCTGCGTGTGTTGGATTACACAGATTGCAAAACTGTGCGGTATGCAAAACGAGAGGGCGATCGAGATTGATGAGGGAAGGTGATAGAGAGGGAGGCAACACACACACACACACACACACACACACAGAGATGCACAGACAGTAAAAGTTGCCTGGCAGAAATGTGAGAGGGATGGCGGCTTTACGAAGCGCTCATCCTTAAAATGGTAGCTGATTAACACAGCCTCACCCGGCCGGACGATCAATGGCTGACTGGAACTGACTCTGCATTACATCCTCTGAGAACTGAGATTACGATGTACAGTATAAATAGACACCACTTGCATAAATGAGACATGCTGAGAACTAACGTGTGCGTCTCAGGCCATCCGTTAAAGACACCTCGCTTTCTTCTCAATTATTGGACTGACCTCTGCCCATTCCTGCCCTTTGGACCTCGGTTCTTTTCTATTTAAATTACTAATCAACTCCCTTGTCTGGCACCTCTGTAGCTCATTACTTTATTCAAGGCTGACTCGTTGGCACACAGTATAACCCTAAATTGATTGGCAGCACTCTCCCTCTAAACCCCCGGCAAAGAAATGAGGGGAGTATCGACGGAGGTATTTCACTGTATTCCACAAGGAGGGAGCCTGCAGATGGCTGCCTAGAGTTGGAGTTGTAAGAGGGAGATTCTGACAATGTTCACATGTTGTTGGGAGGAAGGGAGCTCTTGAGAGTTGCTTCTCAGCTGGTGCTCCAGTCCAACTTCCAGTTTCAGCTTCCTTTCTTCACTCCACAGGCTTTTCTCACATGTAAACAACACACACATTGTTAAAATGGATGATCCACTCCACCAAAAGACGGCAGTTTCTTCCAAACAAGCGTAAAGATCCGCACTGCTGTATACTGACCTCCTTTATATTTATGTAAACAGCTTGGGGCCCTTATGACCACACAAACACTGCACATACCCTTGTTTCCTGGAACATTTAAACTTTATCAACTTAAATATTGCAATTATTCTTTTCTGCAACTAAAACGAGGACTCCGGTACACACGAAGCCACCAGTAGTGTGAAAGTCTTTCTTCCAGTATGAAAGTAGGTCAAATAGGGATTAACTTCTGGCCCATTTCAGCCTCAGCCTATAGCCTATGGTGACCTCCGCACTCAACCTGTCCCTTCCCAATAAGCTTTGGCTTACGACCAATTCCCAATCACGCCTTATGACCGCTCACCAAGTCGGAGGCTTATGACCTTCTTTCGCTTATAGCTACTTAGAAGAACTTGCTTTTGTTGAACTAATGCTGATCCAGCAAACCGCCTCGCGACGCGACCTCCTTTATGTCAGCTACTTCATTTTCTCTGCAGGTCTGGCACTCTGTTGACTCACACTTTCCGCTCACTTGGAGCAATTATTCTAATTTTCCATTCTTAACCAGCAATTACTAACAGACATTGCTAATTCAAAAAGATTTAACCCTCATTTATCCTCTGCTGTTGACCTGACAAACGGAAGGAGAAAATCTAACGGCTGATAATAAAGTCATACATTATACATTTCACCCTTATTACTTTTCTCCACATATGTCCCATAATTCACGTCTATTACCTGTATTACTTGTTTCATCCCTTGCTCAATTCCGTACCCGACTTAATAGAAAACATAAAACACTCCCATCTCATAATCCAGCTCTATTCCATTTCTTCTCTCTGACCTGGCAACCCCTTGCAAACCTTTTCTCCACGTCACCGGTTTGCCGGCGCCTACAGTCTGACACTTCCATTAAATAAGGCAGGTCAATTTGATCGAGCAAGGGCACGGACACCACTCTACATCTGGCCCTGCTTATAACCATAGAAAAGCCCCTCGAGGCTCCATACAGAAGCCTATTAGTGGCACTTTTTTGGGAGGGGTAATCAAACACAGGTGTTCACCAGCAGCAAGCAGAGGACTCCCGAGGGGCACAGATAAGTCTACTGAGGCACTATGGGTAGGACGGATGGATACTAATAGGAGAAAGAAACACAGTGGTTGCGATGCTAAAGAGGTGCAAACTCAACTGAGAGAATTTGGGATGCATCAAAACAGACTTGGGAAATACATTTATTCACTCGCTGGCCCAGGATATGATCAGAAGATCAACATCATATTTATGTCTGTGCGACTGACGACCCAGCAGCTGGTTAGCTTAGCAAAAAAATGGAAACAGTTGGTTCTACCAAAGTTAAGAAAAATATTCACCTAAAAATACTTTAACGCTTACAAATTAAAATGTTATAGATTGTTTTGTTTTCACCAAAGGGGCAAATGTGGTGTACTTAGATATTAAAAGATAAAATTTGCAACATCTTACAATAACTGCATTTTATTACTCATACACTGAACAATCTAATAGTTTAGATCTATTATCCAATTCTTGGTATGTGGAATACCACATTTCTGGAGAGAAGTTCTGCCACTATTTAGAGAGTTTTTTTCAGCTGTCCTTTGCTGAAGGGGTTGTGTTTCTTTTCCTTTCTCCATAAAATACCCCAAAGCATTCTATTGGATCCAAGTCACCCAACATACTTGCTCAGGTCATGGTTTCACATTTCACTTGTGTAATTTTGGCAGCGTGCTTGGTATCGTTCTCATTCCTCTTTAGCCAAGACTCTGCAGACTAGGACTCATCTTGTCAGCCTGTATTTTGGTATATCCACAGGCATCCATGGTGCCAGCTATAAATGTGAAGTCCCATACAAATTTTAAACTCTTTCAGTCCCATATCATCATACTCCAGCTCTATGCTTCACTCTGAGGACTATGCATTCACTATGGTAGTTCTGACAAGGCTCACGCCAAACGTGCTGGATCCCATCTAAGCTGCCAATATTCATCAGGCTTCTTATCATGTTCTTTAGCGAAGATTAGTCTTGCAGTTTTATTCCGAACAGCAAGAAAAGATGTTTTTCTTAGATGCTGTCCACAGACATTGACATTATGAACTTTTCTTCATGGAAACAAAGAGCAAAGAACAAAGAAGAAGAAGAACAAAGAGATCCTGTGACATATCGGAAGCAGTTTCTTGTCTTTTATTCAAGCTATATTGTGTAAATAGCACACTGTCCATGGAGTTATTTTAATGCCACTGTGGCTCTTATTAGTTGTATTATGGCTCATTCTAAATGTCCTAATTAGTGCTACAACAGTGTTGTGACAGATTTCAGTTTGTGACCAATCTTCCTGTATCCTGCTTCATATTTGCAAAGTCTCACAGTCAGATTTTTCCGTTCCTTTGTCAATTCTTTGGTGTTCTGCTATAACCATGGTAATGTAACAAGGTTAATTCTAGTACTACTTTTGAGTCAATGATGACAAGTTTTGTAACTCGTGTGTCAGTGATCACTTGTGTATTCATTTTGTTTCAGTGGATTTCTACTTTTGGGCCTACTATCAATGAAGAATGAATGAAAAAAGGAAAAAAAACAGAGACCTACTTTCAAAATAGAATCAATATGAGTCGAGACCTAAACAGCAGGTATGTTAAAATTGTTTGTTTTTTGAACAATATATCAAAACTCTGTACACTCTAAAGCTTTGAAAATCTATTTCAAAGCATTATTTTCTTGTAGATGAAACAGAGAGCAGGCTAGAAAAAATAGACCAAATGTCCACCTCTCCTGTCTGCACTCTGGATCGATCTCCTTCACAGGTTTATAAGGACAGATTTTGGTATCATGTTCACAGCATGTTGTTAATTCAAAATATTAGGCTCCAATATCCCGTACACACCATGATGCCTTTTTGTTGACATTTCAGATTTCACTTGACATACTTTCACATATATAAATATGTACCCACAAAGGATGGGTAAAATAACAGGCACCTCATAAATTATCCAAAACAATGGTAGTGTCATACCAGCTGTTAGAAGCTAACAATAGAAAGATTATTGTGTTTTTACTGTTTTATAATTCTTGAGGCTGTAATTTGTGGGCTGGTTGCATTGCATCACATTACATAACATTGCCTTGCTGTTGTTTTTTGGTCTACATAGTATACATAGTGTACATTGCTTTAGAACGAGGACTAAACCATCAGTCAAAGTCAGTCATTCTACAGTATATGATTTATCCAGCAGAGCATAGTATACTTCTCAATGTCAAGTCTGACTTGAGGTGAAATACTAATTTTAACTGTGCAGGCTTTAAATGGTCCTATAGTAAATCATGCTATAAAAGGCCCATAAAGGCAGCTGGAAGGCAGCAACAGGGGAGTGAAAAGAAAGACATATCTGTCTTTCTTTATATCTAAAAGAAGACAGGGAACACATTGTTAAGCCAACCATATGGTTTATCTAGCAAACTACAGCATATAGCTTTACTATAAAGGTTCATATCTGCTACGTTGACAAAAAGCACAGCGCTACTGCTGTGCCGTCTTATTTAAGCTCTTTCTGCTTACGTTTTGAATGACAGATGGACAAACTGAATGACTGACAGCCACTGCACAGTGCCAGACAGCGAATGCTTTCTCAGGCTCAGCATCCAGATAAAAGCCACAGCTCACATCACTTCTCTGTCACTCATGGTTTCATAGGCTAGACACACAAACAGGGCTTAGCGAGAGGGAGCTGCATGGCGGCTGGGTGTCTGGATCCCTTTGTGTTCACTCTGAGACCGCCTGAAAAGGTCAAACAGGGTCAAGGTGTGTCCAGGTGTTATGAGTGTTGTCCACTGGCACAAACAAAGCAAACAAATTCATCCACTAATTTGTTGACATTTCTGCTTCCTACAAAGCTGTGCATGATAAAGCAGAGAGAAAGGTCAATTTACATTCACTCAGTTAATTTTGTCTTTATAAAAAGACACTCTGTGTCTGTCACATCACAGCCGAGTGGCTGTACCCTAAACAGGCGTTGTGGTAAACAGAAACACAGATTAACATAACAAGACAATCAGGGGAAGCATTCCAGTGTGAAGGTGAGAAGACGTTCTATTAGGAAACAACAAATAAGCAGCACATGAAGCGCTCATCCCTGTAAACTTGGATGAATTCAATCAATTTACATTTTACAAGGCCATTACAGGCTCCAGCTTAATTGCATGGAGATGTGCTGCTATGAGTCTTGGCAAGGGCACTATAGCAATGAATATAAGGTCACCATGGCAATGAACTGTATATCTCACCTCTAATTATATGCTGAAGAGCTGTGTTTTTCTTATGTGGTGCTCAGACTGTTAATGGAACTCATTTTCTGACACTGACAATGGTTGACTGACTGTTTTGTGACTCATGCCAAACAAGTGACTTTAATGCAAATTAAAAATTAACGCTACGCCACACAGGCTAAAATGCTGACTCACCTCTGCGAACTGCAACCTGCTGAATGTGCTGGTCGGAGGGGTGGTTATCCTGAAGTTCTTCTTGGGTGCCACCCAGGTCTCCATGGTCTCCAGCTTGCTCGTTGCCAGGTTGGTGGCGTGGTGTTTGACCAGGTAACCCTGGAACTGGTCTGCCAGGAAGTAGAGGTGCACCGACACTGGGTGGCCCATGGGGAAGTACCTGGCAGAGCAGTGAGAAAGTGAGAATCCATTAGCAAACCTGATACCGGCTGACCTACCTACTGTGCTGCTTTTCGGGGCTAATACTGTAAGGAGAGAAGAATATCGAGATTCATCTGGATAACGTCTGTAGGGAAGCAGCCTTGGACATGCTAATGCGGCTGGATGCTAATGTATGCTTGCAGTGAAGGTTATTGGGGAGTCAATGTGCTCAGTGATTTTTAGACACGGTGGACATTAATTCAATGACCTTTAACAGAAATCCAATTGGTCAAAGGCATGCATCTACTGTGCAGAGAATTCCCATAAAGTGTTTCTTGCTTGGGTGGATGGAGTTTTTAACTTTTTCCATCTCTACATGAGAATTACAGTAGATCAAAAATAAGTTATGAACTGGTGAACACTTAAATGAGAACCTCAGAGTAAGTTAATAAGAAATCTCCTCTATGTTAAATATTGCCTTACAGCATGCTGTTTGCTTCAACATGTGCTCTAGTTCTGAAGTGGAATGAATGGCTAAAGAAGACACGTGACAGTTGGGACCACAGCGGTCTGAAGATTACAGAACAGTCATGGGCTGCATTGGCAACAGATTCAGATTAGTCAGAGTTCTCAACACCACACACACTCACAAAACCCAACTGAACACATCATAAGTCTGCTGAACAAAGTTGAACTGGGTCATCCCAGTCAGCTGAAGCCGAGCGGAGGTCTTGCCCCCTCTGATTAGTCTGCTGTTTATTTGTGTGTCGCTTCATACGTGGCAGAGGGGGTCGGACCCTCAGGGCAGCCAGCCGGGGTGACTTCTGGAAAAACAAAAAAGGGGCCAGGGTGGGCACTGCTGGGGAACACTCCACAGCTGCTCTCCAACTCTTTTCTTGCCCAGATTTCTCATCCTTCTGCTTCTTTAAACTCCTCTTTATTCCACTTCTTCTGCTCACACACAAACACACACACACACACACACACACACACACACACACACACACACATACACACACACACACACACACACACACACACACACACACACACACACACAGCTTAACACACAGAGTTTCTCCCTGCTCCCCTGTGCCCATGGCCTCATCAGTATTCCACTAAAGAACCAGGAGTCAACCCGTCCTGGTAAATGCTACCCTGACAAGCAGAACAGCAAATATTTACACCCACAAGGATAGCATTGCACACTCCCTCCTCTGTTGCTCCCCCCTTTTTGTTTTTCTGTGTCTTTCTCCCTTTCTGCTCCTCTTTTGTATTGTCCCACCTGCCTTTTTCTCTTTGCTCCTCTCTCCTCCTTTCTTTTCCTTCTTTCATCCTGCTTTCTGTCCCCCCCCCACATCTCTCCCGAAAGAGATGTGGCTGCCAGGCTGAGAGGCAGTGGGAAGGGGGTCGGGGCGTAGCCTGCACAGAAGCTCCATTCAGCCCTTTTACTCCACAGTCTCACCAATTGAGTCGCAGCAGGCTGCTAAAAGAGCCAAATCGCTCTCTGTGTCCTTTTCCTCTCCACTGCTCCAGCCTCGCACCAAGGTTGACCTGTCCATCTGTTGGTTGCACATCTGAATTCTACATGCATGCAAAATACGTGGCCACACACTGGCTTGAGACGCCACACAGGGAACTGAAGATATATTTCCAAGTGAGAACTTTGCTGTGACTTGCTTTAAGCAAAAAAAAAAAAAAGAAAACTTGATTGGTTTTAATTACTTGTCTAGTAAAATTCCAGATCAGTAAAACATAAATAAGACAGCTCCAGGCAGGCCTCGCATAGTCCCACCACACACATTGTGTATTTAATTACAACGCTAATAAACTGTGTGGCTGAATTGCAAAATCACAAGGCAATTTAGTTTTTATTTCTCTTTTTTGTTCAGCTTGATCTAAGTAATGCCTCACTGCAACTGTGTGACTGACTCACATTATTTATGGGCTAGTTTCTATGTTTTTTCTCTTATGCTTCATAAAATCATATCATACTTGTCTAGCAACATCTTAAAGGTTACTATTAATTTTTTTATGTCTGTACACTATGCTCAAAATGATGAGATGCAATGTATTATTCATGGCTTTCACCCAGTAATGCTGCTAAGATCAATTAATGACTAAACAAGCATGGGCGAGGCAGCACTAGTATGACTGTGAGTTAAATGATGACATCTTATTATGGAAAATGTAGAACACAATGTTAGACTACAAAATCACATTACAGCATATATAACACAGTATAACATGTATTCGTTTAGCCCCAGTTTGTTTCTGTTATGTATTATCACATTGAATTCTCAGATGAAAATATTAAATGCTCTGTTTGTTTCAATATAAAATTATCTTTATAATTATCAGTATTGCGGCTACACTTCCTTATAAAGACGGAAATTACATGTCTTTTGGTAAAACCCAATCAAAATATGAGTATGTATACAATAATACAACAATTTGTAAAGAAATTTTAACATTTACCAATATAGCTGATATTAAAATCTAAATATTTCACAAGCTAAGCAAAAAGATATCTCACTTTTGGTTACCATCTTTGTACTAAGAAAAAGATGCCACTTTGGGAACAGGCAAAAAATCCTTGCTACTGTGCAGCAGGCTGAACATTTTTAATCTACATGGTCAGAAAAGACCTTGAGGATTCTGGGAATACCTTCAGAACAGTGTTAAGTGTTGCTAAACAACATACTGGGTTTTTCGAAGATAGCCAGGTACTTATCTTTTGGAAAAACCAGGCACTTTACAGTGACCCTCCAGTGCAATATAAACACATGAGAGGCACAAGCTGGGACTAATGTTGGGTGAGCTGGCAGGTTTACTTTTTCTCTTTTCTTCCCATCATTCACTGTGGGGAAAATACAAGTAAGTGTATACTGGAGATTACTGCAAAAAAAGCAAACATAAAGTTGTAGCATTGTGTGGGCACATATAACCTTGATCATCATTCCTTTTAATCTGAATCATCTATTTTTTCTGTTCACCTTTTGCAAGCTGAATTCAGATGAAATTCAAATTATGGACTAAGCCGACATACAAACACTATTAACTACTTTTAATTGACTTTCAGTTTGCATATGAGAACTCCAAACTTGACCTGAACTTTACCCAAAAGGCTTAACAGGACTCTTAAATGTTAACACAGCATTTAATCTGTGCGCATTTGCTTAATATATGTTTACACAAACACACCAGCTGGATCCCTGGACCAACACAGTGAGGCTAATATACATTAAAAAATCAAAGTGCTGAGGTTACACTTCAGTTTGTGCATATATGGTAAGAGAATGCAGAAAAAACGTGTACAAACACACATCAACAGCATTACTCTTGAGCTGCTTACATAGAGACTCACACACATACAACACCTACACTACCTACACACATGCAGATGTTTACATTAGTTCTCTCTGTTTTCTTGATCTATGACCTCCTCCCCGCTCAGCCATTTGAAGCTGTTACATCTTGGTTGTTTCAGACCCTTTTTCTCTCTTCCATATAAGCAAATACACACACATATGAACAACAACACGTGTATATACAAGCCTTTTCCATGTTCCTGCCCCCTACTTCAACAGATGCAGCGTTTGAATAGAAACAGCTGTAGCCAATAGACGGTTTTGAGGTCTGACAGATGGAGACCATGAAACTAGGCTTTCTTTCATTGCTTGACTTTACCTGCAGGATTTCACAAAACACCCACAATGCAGCAGGCTGGGTACCTGGCACTGGACGAGCAAAAAACCGTTTCGGCTCTCATGCAATTTGCACCAGCCGAGCTGATAGCTTTCCTCTTAGATTTACTCTACAGCAGCAGGTGACACTGCTCTCAAAGGCTCCACAAGTCAGTTTACCTGACGATTTCTGAAACTTTACCAAGCAGAACAGTGCGGAATGGCAGCTTGGATGACGGCGAACAAAAACTACGGCAGATCAGAACACGGTTTGTCTCCATATATTGTTAAAGCAACTGCTTTCCTTCATGCTGTTTTCAATTTATTTCCCTTTATCCTGACTCATGTGGGGAAAAGTCAGTTTAAAGTCATAAACCTATACATAAGAATGCCACCTAAAGTGTATGCTGGCTATTGTAGGTTTATATTGTGTTGTTTTTTTTCGCATGTGGCTTTCTGTCACACGTAAGCAAAATAGCAGTTCACACCTTCGCTTTATTGTTTGAATCAGCATATTTCATTTGTCACTGTTAATCGCTTTGCATGTAGGACTCATCATGGTGCAAATAAACCACTGAAAATTTAATATGCTCCCACACCAGATGCTGCTCAAACCATATGTTATTGAAACCCTTACTGAAATACACGAAGCTTAAATGTTCCACTTGCCTATTAAATATGAAAGCATGGTGTGGTTTTCCCTTTTCATTTTAACCACATATGTTAGCAGCACTCTTCCATGCATCTCCACTAATAATACACCAGCCTAAAGGCCAGCTTTCAATGATATGGCCTATACGCCCTCAATATGTCAGGGATAATTGAGTGTCATATTGTGTTACAAAATGAATAGCATTACCCAGAGTTCCCAGTTGCTGATTGGAACTATCCATTGTTATCCTATTTCCATGACATGTGATCTATGTGAGACAATGCATCAACAAAGAAATAAAAGGCTTTTATGTACAGTATGTTGTTTCTCATGCTATTATGGGCGTGGCAGCCTTGTGAGAAGAAAAACAGACTGAAGTGCACCTGTGGATGTGCGGGTGCAGGTGTGTAATGATAATAATGATGATGGAACAAACGTAAAAGGACTATTTGCATGTACAAATGTCTGTGGGAATGGTTTGTTCACAATCATGCAAGTGTTCACAAAAAAAAAGCCAACCTGCAGCTGTGATCCTTTGGGTTCCCCTGCAGCGAGGCGGCTGCTCTGGCCAGGCCTAGGCGCGAGAAGGAGTGGAAGTACGTGAGCTGCGTGTCTGACAGGCTGGCCACGCCATCTGGCTCGTCGTACACATTCTCCCAGTATGAGTTCAGTGCCGGCGTTCCCTGGGGAAGAGGTCCATACAGGTAGGCATCCAGCTGGTTCACTATCTCCTGGTTCACGCTGGCTTCAAACTTCCTGGCAAAGAAGGTGGGCCGCACTGTTTGCTGCAGAGGCAGAGAGAGGAAGGAGGAAGGGAGGGTGGGGAATAGCAAAGCAAAGCAAAGCAGGGACGGATGAGATAAAGAGAAGAAAAAAAGGAGATTAAGAAATGGTGGTGCGCCAGGATGTCAGGGGAACAAATGCGATGTGTGAGATGTGCGTCGAAGTGACATGTGGGCAAAAAGAAGAGGAGGAATATGCAGATAGCAGGTAGAGCAGAGGTGGTTGAAGGTAGCAGATAAAAACAGAGAAATCTTTAATGACTCTCCTCAGTCTCAGTTGCAGTATTCTGCAGCACAAATGGCACCCTATCAGTGGTTTCCAACCTCTGGGTCAAGACCCCGCAAGGGTTTCCAAGATAAACTGGAAAGGTTGTGGGGGTATTTAGTAGATTACTCCACCAATTTATCATTGCACTTCAGCTGAGTGAAGTTGAACCAGGAACCTCATCTACACTATTCCACACATGCTTCTTCATCCAGTCTGGTATATATATTATATATGTATATATACACCAGTATATGGATACTTAAAAAAAAATTCACCCTCACTTCTAATTTTTTTATTGCTTTTTAAAGATTTGTCCTTTTTTATAATGTCTTATTGTTGTTGCACAGCCTTGAGAACAGTCACTTTGCATTTCACTGCACGTACTGTACAAGCAAGTGATAAACAAAAACCCTTGAATCTCTTGCATCTTGAACCACAAAACATCACAGTAGAAAGGTTGTTCTTGCATTGTTTTTCAACATAGTTTAACTTAAATGCGCTTCGTCCACTGATGTTCAATCTATCCCTTCATGGAAGAAGGTCACATCTTGAGCCTCCAGAATCTCCTCATCAGCATGCATGACTTCATCATCACCTCTAAAAAATGGCGACCATGCAAGTGGGGTTTCAGCTTGGGAAACAGATAGAAGTCAGACAGTGCAGGTCAGGTGAGGAAGGTTCATGAGGCAACATTTAAAGCCACATTTGGCTGCTTAAGCCACCTGTACTGTGTGGATGAGCACATTGTATTGGAGCAACAACAACCAGCTTGAAGTTTTTCTTTTTCAATTATATAGCATTTTATAGTATACTATACATAGTTATGCCCCAAAATAGCAGTTATGCCTTTTGTTTCTGGGTGAGGCTGAGAGGTTTTTCAAGTGCCCCTTGTATGCAGATAGTAGTAGCTAATTTACCCTTCAGTCACAGGCCTTAAGCAGTCAGACAGTGATTTGGTAAATTCTCTTCTTTCTAACTTGACAACAACACAATTTCATGCAGCTTCGCCTGAAGCAACGAAAGATTTCATACAACTGTTTTACACACAATGAATAAGTCAGTACTACCCAGAACCTCTAAACAGACTGTGATATGTAAAAACAGTAGAGAAACTTTCCTGGTATACGAAGTTGCACTTTGGTTTATTCTAATCTTTGCATTTTTCTTTATTTGGCAAATTTCTAAATACATTAGCTTCAGGACTTAAAAATGAGAAGAAACAAGGGAGAAACTAGCAGACATAGCACCAATGAGCTAAAACCTTATGACCTTCGCTGTCTAATGTGCTGTTGGTCATTCTTGCACTGCCCAAACAACTCTGACTCACTGAGGCTGAGAGTCTACAAGACCTCTGAAGGAGCCCTGTGGTATCAGACAACAACACTTTAGCAGCAGATCCTTTAAGTGCTGTAACTTGCGAGGTGGAGCCACCACTGATCGGACGCGCTCCAGCAGATTCCCCAAAACACTCCAAAGAGAGAGGTCTGAAAAAGGTTAATCACATCAAGACGCAATTGCTATTGATGAAAGGATTTTGGGTGCATCACTGGACTTCCAAGACACTCCTGGCATCAGTGTCAGATGGCTTCATTACAGGAACTATCGTCAATATTAGCAGCCAGGGGTGTTTGACTAAGAAAGCTACGGAGTAGGCACAATCCTATATCTTATGAATATGTATAAAGAAACAGTAGCACTGTGATTCCACATGCATGGCTTTTTCTGTATTTATCCAACCATTTTTCATCTCTTTTCTTGACAGTTCTTTCCATTCATCGCTCTGTCTGGCCTTCTCCATCCATGTCTTTTTCGCCCTCTTTGTCCCAGCCACCCTGCTGCTTGTGTGGTTGATGGTGCATCATGAAATCTGCCGGCTCCACAGCTTGGCTAACACACAAAGGCATCTTTCCAGCCCCAGACACCAAACTATTTATCAATACACACCCGACACCAAACACATACCTGCTAAAAAAAAAAAAGACACCTAATCAAGTTGTGGCACAGTTCTGAGAGTTCAGCTTTTTCTCAGGCCGTAGCATTAACCGCTGTTATTGGCTGGAGATATTTTTTTTTTTTGGAGGGGGGGGTTAACTGTCTGCTCTCTCACAGATCTTGTGTTCTCACATGCCCTCTGTACAGTCATCTGTATGCACTGACCTGTCACAGCTTGTCTTTTCAACAAACTTCCCAAATGCACCTCATTCTGAAACACTCTGAACAAAACAAAAGGCCCATCACACACTCTTCCAGAATAACCTTTCCTCTGGTAGGTGCACTTCAAAATCACGGCGTGCGAAACTTAACAGTTGCACCTCGAATTATAATTCTCATCTGCAAAGCAAATTGAAGTCTACTTTCTTGTCTGTACCAACCTCTCTGCTGAGGTTCAAAGAGATCGCTCAATGGGATATTAAGTCCTATTAATACCGGGAAATGGCTGGCTTCTGCAAAGGCTGCTTTGTTCCCAGGGTTGGACTTCACTGATACCAGGGTGCCAACCAGACCAAGCAGCAGTGCCAAGGAAGCCAGGGTAATGTGTTGGCACTGAACTGCCAGAGACTGAGGCGAGACAGACGGCAGACGGATTTGGCAAAAGGAGAACTGAGGTCAGTGTGACGGCTGGTATGTGGAGAGCCGGAGAGATGAAGTGACTCACCGTACTTGAAGGATACGACTTAGGGATATTTAACTAAGGCAGAATGTTTGTAGTCACTTTCTGCTTTTACTTTTTAAGGAGCACATTAGAAGGCAAACTGCGACTTTCTCTGGAGTCCTGGAGTCACCGCCAATCAATCACTTTCACTTTGAAAAGCCGCTGACCCTCCCCTCCCTCGCATACCCAAGGCAATGAGGATCTAATTGGGACTGTTTTTCTTTATTTTTCCTTTCAGGGTCATACTAATCGAGATGTAATTTTACACATATTGACTGTGAAAGCTGTGGGAACACACTGGATGCTGAGGTTGAAAGGACAGACCTTGAGGGCACAGAATTTAGAGACTTACTGCTGCTGATTTCCCGCGATGCACCGAGGTGTACGTGCTGCAAACATCTACTGAAAGTGGTGCTTTCGTTTCATGTTCATTTTTGCATGCTAAAAGGATCGCCTGATGTCTGTGATTGACCATTGAATGATTATTTATGAAGTATTTATTGAGATGTTATATCCTTGACTTTTTGAAGAGTTTTGGTTTCAGCTTTAAGAGGATATTAACTTTTTCAGGCACGAAAGTGCACAAAAATTACAACAATTGAAAACTTGAATCGGAGATCTGCTGCATGGCTTTTTGTCCACTTTTTTTCTTATATGGTTTTCTTTATCAAGCAGCAGCAAAATTTAACCAGCTGGACTTTCTGTTTCTTTTTGTTTTTGTACGTCATTTTATTATGTGGCTGGAAGCTACATCTTGGTAAAGTCAATAATACTAAAAGATACTACAAAAATATATTTTTTAAATAATCAGAAAAATATATGATTTTTGTCCTAAAATATTCCTAAACTATAACTTTACTAAAGGAATACGTTAGAAACACAATATTAATTATAACCGGTTACATCATACAGGCATGTAAACTGTGACAAAACAAAGGAAAAACCAACATGAAGTGTCTTTGCAAGGTTTTAGGCCACCATGTACCGGCAGTCACTGTTCTTATTAAAAAAATAGCCAGCTGAGCAGTGTTTGTGACTGAAGCTCCTGCCATCTGTGCCCCAACAATGAACCATTTTCCAAAGTCAGATCTTTTCCTGTTGCCATCTCGATACAAAGATTACATCCTGGCCTAATGAGTGTTTTTATAAATGCACATACAAAGCATGATTGGATGTTAATTTCTTAGTTGTACAACATTGTGCAATTGTGAGGAAACATCTGCATTTGTTGTGTTTCTTCATTTTTCCTTTAATTTGTCACCGATCTCTCTATGGTTATAGCCCATTTTCCCCCATCATTGGACATATTGTAGTTTTAAAATGCAAGTAAATTAAGTTAGTTGGAAGATTTGTCTGGAGCTTTTATCAAGGTATTTTAAGTAGAGTTTCATCCGGTGCTATAATTGTATCAGGAAGCTTGCCCAGGCATTATGCAACTAAACAGTAATTAAGTCCACTCATTATTTTTGCAATCTCTTGAAAAAATAAACACATGCAAATAATAAGGACCATTCCAGAAAACATGAAAAGCAGTCACTTTTGTCATTGAGATTCCCTTTGTATAAATTTAGAGACCCAGTTTGTTGATCACAGAAGGCTGCCAGTATATTTTTGCTACACTAGAGTTGAGTGTTACCTGGAAGCGGTGGAAGTCTGCAGGCTTGAAGTCATTGGGAGAGCATCCGCACCAGTCCACGATGTGCTTGTACTGGCATTTACAGCCCAGTTTACGGTTCCAGTTGGTGATGCGCAGATTGTTATCCACCATGCTCTCACAATGGGCGCTGTTCTCCAGCACAGTGTGGAAGAACGACTGGGAAATGAGAAACAGAAATTGGATAGGGAGAGGGAGGGGGGAGAGCGGCAAAAGACAGAGAGATGAAATTAGAAAATTGTATACCTTTTATTTTTTACACCATCCAATTCACGAGAGGAAATGGAGTAGCAGCAGAGAAAGGAGATTCACAGGAGCTCATGATAAACATTCAATTTCCACACAGAGATCATTCAATTCTCATCCAATCCTTGTATACTGCTGAAAAGTCAGCCTTTACATCTTCCCTTCACTTTATGATTTTATGTCCGCCTTTGAGCTCTTACTTTTTTTCTGCCCTTGCAGATCTAACATGGCAATGAAAAAAGAACAGTGTATACAGTTTCTATAAACGATGCGGTGTAAGTACAAAGCGGTGCTCTCCTGTCAGTCAAAGATTAAGCAACACTTGAACCAGTGAAAGCGGTTTCTGCGCGCGTTACCTCGGCAGGCAGCAGAGTGTAGGCGTAGAAGCGCTTCATGTTGGTGACCAGATCGTCCTTGGAGTTGATTACATATTCCACGAACATGCGGTTGAGGAGGAACCAGTCGGACCCACCGTCCACAGAGATGCCTTCTGGTATTTTGCGGTCGCCCAGCCTCCACATGTGGGTGTCGCATTCAAAGAACAGGCGATCCAGACCCTGCTTTCGGATAAACCTGACAAACACAGGCACAAAGGTGGGATTATTAGACTGACTGTTGAATATGATTAATCCTTATCCCACCAACCCCAGAGGTAAACTCTTTGTCATATTTCACAGGTGCTTTATTTATTGTATCATTGCAATTATTCATGACTTTGTCACTCATATTCCTACTAATGACTTCATATCATTGTTGTTGCTGTTTCTGTTTTAATTAGTGCTTTTCACAAACGCAAATGTATTGATGTCCTTGGGGACTCCATTCAGAAACATCCAAATTATGCAGTTTCAACAGAATACACTATTTTATGAGTTCATGTTTGCTATTAATTTAGAGTATCACACACTATCAGGGGGGTTGAAACGCTGTCAGTCATTTACAAGGTGACAAACACAGATTTACTCATGTGCCTTACTGCTCCTCCCTAAAAACGATGAAGTTTAAACTCAAAAAAATAACAAAACTTGTTACAATTATCAAATTAATGAAGTGAGTGTGGGAAGAAGCAGAAACCATAATCATTTATGAGGCTGCAGAGGAACAGGTTTGGAAGGAGGGGTCTTGATTTGAGGCAGTTTGTTATGTTTTATCGCTTTAATCTAGTTTTGCATGATGCCGGTGTTTGTCTGTTGGCAACAAGGGTGAGCAGATTAAGACTGGCCATATTTAGCATTGCAGAAATTTAGAGAAATGTAGATATAATCCAAAGGATGTTTAGTAAAACGACAGACAAATATATGATACCAGAATCAAAAGATGGTAAACAAGCTTTTAAGTATCATTGTCCTTTGGATGAAAGCTGCAATCTGTATTGAAGATAAGTATATATTTTCATTTTGCATGCAAAATTAACAGTGACTTTCCTAAAATAGTATTTATTTCCCAGATGACATTAATTGAAAATTATTTTGAGGACAAATATGGTAATAATTCTTACAGTAGTTCATTCTTGGAGTCCTCAGGGACCCCAGTCAGTATTTTTACTTTAAACATGTTGGTCAGATGAGGGTTAAACATATAAATTAGTTACAGCTTATTATTGTTGTGAATTCATCTCTGTTTCTAGAAATACCCAAATCCAGGTAAAGGTCTTGAAAAAAAAAACTTTTTTATACTTTCTATACCACTCTTATACCACCTTACATAACTAATTTCGTTTTAAGAAGAATTTAGGGATTTTTTGTTCTGATGATTGTTTCTTCACACATGCTGGGAGTCCTCAGGGACCCCAGTTGGTATTTCTTGTATTTTAAACATGTTATTAGGACGGGGGTTAAATATAAAAATTACAGCGTACTATTGTTGTGAATTTGTCTGTTTCCAAAAATACCAAAATTCAGGTGAAAGTCTTCCTTAAAAAAATATAATTTACATAAAAACAAGCTCCGTGACTTGTCGTTGTGCATAATCAGCAGCTCATTTGTATTTTCTCCCAGCTTTTGTCTCTTTGGAAACAGAAGATTTTTTAGCTGTGTGTGTCACAAGGGGATCTTGTTTACTGTACGCTGCAGTCAACATTGTCTTCTTGCAGGAGAGAAAAAACACAACTACTAGCTGCTTGTCATGAAGTGAAAATTAGTTTTACTGTCTGGATTTGCTCTTTATAAATTACACTGATTAAAGAAATACACATGAAAATATGCTCTACAGCAACGTGCCACAGCATGTTACTTTTCTTGAATTATTGCAGAATTTGTCCCCTATGCTTGACCCTAAGTGACTGGACCGATGTGTCGCTTGCACTTGTCACGACACACTTAACAGCCAAAGATTGGCACCCTGCATACATAATGGCTGGTGTTACTCCTGTGAACGTATTGAGTGTTAGACGAAGGGAGTCAAATTCAGGTCAGCCAGGTCAGACTGTTCCCTCTGTTCTCTGAAACACTGTTGACACACTGAACTTGTGGCTCACACAGTCGCATTTAAATAAGACATTTTACGAGTCTATTCATTCATTTTGCCATTTCGTTGATTTGTCATCCAAACATATGCACATACTGGTGGATTACCAAGATCATCATTGTTGTTAATAAGGGTTTAAATCAGGGAACTAAACAGCTACACTGTCATCAAAAACAGCACTGAATAAAATACTGGGACTGCAAACACAAAAAGGTATTGCTGACTCACGCTGACTCATGCGTCCGTGCTGGACTTCTTTTTTTCATGTGCTTCGGGGTATTTTTTGCCCACAGTGTTTGGTGATGACTGGTTTGCCACCGGGGTGTGATGGGGCAGAAAGCACGAGGGCGGCGGGGTTGTGTCAGCAGAGACGGCCGCTCTGGCAGTGACCTCGCCAGCTCACCCCACCAAGAAGGTTAATTAATGAAGCCACAGATGGGAGCTAATTGTATTATGATTCAATGACCACGCTGTGCTGGCAGGAGAGCGCTGTGTGTGCGCATAGGTGCTGTGTGTGTGTGTGTGTGTGTGTGTGTGTGTGTGTGTGTGTGAATAAGTAAGACAGACAAAACTCAGAGAGCAAAGGAGAGAGTTTGATGTTGATTAAAATAAGGCTTCATCTTACCTAGCATTGTCCCTGCCGTGGGACTTAATGAAGTTCATGTCTCTGTATTTGGACAGGAAGGCCACCAGCTGGTTATTGGTCCTGAAATGGAAAGAAAATGACTTACTTTTGACTGGGAAACATCTGGTGAGACCTAGTTAGAAGTGGAACATTGATTTTGCAGCACAAAGTATAGTTTTCGGAGGGAAATTATGTAAATGACTTCATCTTTTACCAGCTGCTATGACACACAAAAACACTCCTAACACCGTGTCCCTCAGTTAAATGTTCAGCTCTCTTGCTATATGCCAAATGCATTTAAATGTGCATATATATAAAGAATTATTTTTAAGAATCATTCTATAAAAATCTTTTTTCCCCCTCATCTTGAACTCAGTGTCATGCAGTTGAATGTATCCACTTGCGTGATTTAGAACAACTGTAAAACATTGCCAATCATATCAACAAGCACTTGACAGGCGGTAAAGAAGCACATTTGCCCTCAAAAACTACAAAATTACGCTCTCTTGTAGTCCACTTCCTGTAAGTGGAGGCCTACATTTCTCTTCATGTGATTAAAACTCTGTTACACACAGAAACACATCACATTACAGATGCAGTTTTGTTTTATTTCAAAGGCCTGCAAAATGTATTTTCTCCATCTTTTCTGTAAGTGATGGAATCCTTCATGAACACATTAAAAATATTTGTGCTTTGGTTGGAGCTGTTATTCCTGATTGGAAGTTGGTGCCGAAAGTTGATGAATGTGCTACCACTCTCAATGATCTGATCAGGCCACAGCCACCATCCGGATTAAACAGATCAGCTGTGTTTTTAAGTAAGTGCCAGAAGGTCACACAATGCATAATTATGTACAAATAACCTAAAGACCAAACCTTTAACTGCTGTGTAGTAAATGATTTACTTCAGTGTTTAAACTGAGCGTCTGTGAGTGATGGTTATTGTGTCTGACAAGAACAATGCCATTCGATCCTGATCTACCATGTTTCCTCGTCGGGGCTAGTTTATAATTATAAGTAATTAATAAAGTTACAGCAGTTGTTGCTTTCTTCTATTTGAGACACTGACATGGATCCTGCTGCTGTCTGATGCTGTTTATTAAACTCCGAGGAAAGACTCCTGCAAACAGCGTGAAGCAAAAAATAAAACATTTTTGTCATTAATCTGACCTGCTGAAGTCTTCATTTTATTCTTAAGGACATTTCTATTAGGAACAGATGCAAAATTGTTGAGCAAAATGTAAGAGAAGGATGTTTCGTGATTTTGGCTGCTTTTGCTCAGTTGCTTTCTGTGACGACTGAAGCCTTCAAAAATGGCTTGACAAAGCTCACAGTACATCACTTGTGTGTGCAGACTTGTTAATGTGATGGCATGCTTTTTCACACTTGTGTTACGTTGAAAGTAAAAAAGGTTAACAGGTCCAACCTAGTTACATTGTTGTTGTGACTTTAACAGAAGCTGACACAATAGGATGCCGTCAGATTAACGGGCAGGAATGCACGTCTGAAACAAGCGTAAAACTCTGACTGTTGAGCATTTATTCATTAATATTCAAAAATCCCCTCCAGACATGTTTAATGCGACAATGACATAATTTGTATCCCATACTGCAACCAAGTGCAGTTAACTTGTTAAATATTACTCTCTGCAAACATTACTGAATTAAAAAGGCAACCACAAAACACAAAATGTCTGGAAATGTATTTTCAGTGTATTTGCATTGTAGGTTCCAAGTTTCCACATCACAGTTGTGTAAGTTGAATACTGGATCACGACTGGTTTCTGAAGATTTGAGGTGAGCAGAGAGAAACTTTTCAGCCTGTCAGTGTGAAACCCTCCACTTCACTCGAACACTCAAGTGAAGCAACAACAACTAAAAACATATTGTTGAGCCGACTTTAATGCTAACATGGAATTACTTGAGATTTGAAAAACAAAATGCCTGGCGGCTTTAAGTCACACACCAATCAATTAAAGACCTCGGCTTCTTTCAGTATCAGTCCTTCTGTTACGTCAAGCCGTTAAAGCTATTTAGGATTATACAAAAGATTCTGCTCTCCGAGATTTTGATGAATGACTCCATGCTGCTCGAACATTGTAGAGCAGTCTACTCCTTCATACACAGGCCAGACAGGCTAAAAGCTTTGCTCTGCAGGCTATGCCCCAGTCAATGGTTCTAACATTTCATCTGTGGTGAGGCCTTTCATGATGGCTTGGCTTGCCTTTCCAAAAGAGCAGCGAGGCTCAAGGATCAGTGGGGGGAGGGACAAGCGCATATTAATGTCATTTTCTCTTGAAGGAACAATTTCACAGCCTGGGGGGGCTTATCTTAGGAGGTCCTGAGCCATAAAGCCTGATGATGTGCTGTAGAGACACATGCAGTCCTCTGTGTCTCGACTTCCCACATACAAACGCACACATACAAGTATCTGGTAGTATGCACACTGACAATACGATGCACAGAGACACACAAATGCTTGTAGGCACGCAGACGCGCACACACACACACACACACACACACACACTGAGCGAGGGGGAATTCATGTCAAGCTCCAGATTTGCCACCTGAGTGGTCACCCCATCCACTGGGTCTAGTTTGCTTACTGTCAGCCCTGTGGCTGCTCTGTCTCACAGTGGTATTCACACGCACATACAAACACACACCAGCACACACACTGCTGTGAGTTTAAACCCCACCTAACACCTAAAAATGTGCCCCTTTTCACTATCAAGCCAATTAAATTTCAGGATTATGCCACTCTTTTGCTTCCAAAGTCTGTTTTATGCCAGAGAGTTTCAGTATGCTGCTGCAGGACTGAATGGCTGAATGCCAAACCTGACAGACTATAAACTCACACTGTAGCCACTCTCAGACCGATGAGGGATGGATCATACATTCATCATCTCTGTCCTGGAAAAGCCGACAAAAAAAGTTCTGTAACTTCAGCAAAATAAAAGTCCCATTAGAGTTTTTGAACAAGATCTTGGATAAGTTGTAATAGGTTATGAAGGCTTTCTTTTTTTCAAAGCAGGAAATGACACCTTTCACTTATGGAACAAAGCTAAAATATGAGATGCAACACTTTTTATTTCTTTTCTTCCAGACACAAGATGACAAAGTGAAAGAGATTAGAAGATATGATGCCTGCAGCCAGTCATCGCCTCACAAAGCTCCGACTCCTTAAAAGCTGCTGTAAAGTCTATGAAAAGGGCTTTGAAGGGAGAAAAGGAGGTAAAAAGCAAGGAGACTGTGTAGATAAAAGCTGGGAAAGAGGGCTGTACTGTCTGACAAAGCAAGCGTGTAACTCATCCTCTGGCCTCTCTGGACACACACTCACACACACACACGCACATGCACGTGCGCGTGCACACACACTCACATACACACACACACACACACACATGGTATATCTCCCCCTGGACACACAGCCCCTCTGCTGGTGTGAGGGGCTCTGGAATTGGCTTTGAGAGCCATCCATGCGGCAGGACAGACATTATCAGGGAATTAGAGGGGAAATAATGCTTGTCTCCAGTCCCACTGATAACAACAGCAATAGTTAGGGCAGCACAGGGCAGCGGAGCCCCCCGCATTCCTGCCTGCAACTACGCAGCTCAGTCACAAAGGAAACACCATTCTGTGACCAAAATTACTGCATCTTAAGGAAATACTATTGCAGGTTGGACAGTTTTAGTTGAATGCATTTAATAGGATCAATGTAAGTAATTGGTTATGGCTTGTAATTAACTGACAAAGGAACTTGAAGAGAAACTCAAGTGGTTGTAGAGCTTTTGCAGTCTGGCAAGAGTGAAACATCTGCTTATTTCAACATGTTTTCTGTGCTAGTAAGTCCAAAATGATAATGTAATGCTGATGTGTTTATTTCTGAGGAAGAATGTCCCCTTTTGCTGGATCCTCTTCCGAAAGAGCTCAGAACGGATTTTCAGCTAAAAGAAAAAAAAAAAAACAGCTGAATGGGTTTCAGTTTGTTGCTCGAGGACAGTTGAGGAGCAGGATGCTGCTCTCGCAGGGGGCTTGAACCCAGATCTGCCACTTAAAAGGACCACATTTGCAAGTTCAACTTCTATACACATGCACTGCTCAGGCTTGGTCAAATCCAAGCTGTGGTTACAAATGCACTTGCTAAGCAAAGATACAAGAGTGCAATTTACATATTTCCATATTGCATGGATCTAAAAACATGCAGTTCCCTCTCGTTTCCCTTCCCTAACTGCTTATTCTTGCTCCTTCACCTCTCCCTGTCATTTCTGCCTCTCGGCTCCCTCTTTCGCTCCATCAATCGTTTCGTTTCCCAACAGATGGGGCTTAAAACCTCCACTGTCAGCCCTTTTTTCAACAACATCACCCTCATGCAAATGAGGAGGCAAAAGACAGGAAGAAAACAGTGTCTCGGCGCACACAAACTCAAAAATACCTTTAATCATGCATTGACAGACACACACACAGCCTAACAGGCACACCGACCCGATAAATATGCACAACTGTATGCAGACAGGTGCAAACGAACACTGAACTATCCAGATTTAAACTAATGCACACGCTGATGCAGAAACAGAGACACACATGCGAAGGCAAACAGACACAGACAGCATGTCAGCAGCATTCATCGATATGGTGAAAACAACTAACACAACAAGACTGAAACCGCCCATGAACAAAATCCACATTTGCTCCAGCTTCTTAGCTCCAGCTGTCCAGACATCAGATCCAGCTTCTTTTCACCCAGTGGCCATTACAGCTTGTCTAAATTCAACTGGTGGACATCTGGCTGTGCAGGAGAGATAACTCTCTTCTTAATAGGAAGATTTTAATTGGCTGCTGCAGAGCTACATCAAAAACCCAGCAGACCCTCAACTCCCAGAAGAACCATAAACTCACATAAAGAAAAAAAACTACAAGTCACAATAGGCTATTTGCATGACTTCATGTCTAGTTCACGTAGACTTTGTAGCTTTTAATTACTTTTTATGACCTCTTAATGGGGATGTTTTCAAGTGGAGAGATGACTTTCGGACCGTACAGTACACAACAGGCCTGCAGAGTCAATAGGTATTGACCCTGGGCAATTAAATTGCAATCAGCTCACCATGTAACCCATTCAATGGAGTGCAAGCAAGGAAGCAGGCACTTGGAAGAGAAGGTGTGAATGAATACTGTTGGAGAAAGCAAAGGTTCTACTTCATTGATCTGTTTGGTTTGGAGTGAGTCTGTATTTAAAGCTCACAGTTAACCACAGGAGCTCAGACTAGTGTGTATCGAATTTCTTCCATATTGGCTGAGAGTGGGCTGCTATTGTGGTGAATTCCTTCTTAAGGCGAAAATCAAGTCCAGTGCTCAGGTTTGTGACCAGGATGCTTGTCCCTAAACCTTACATCATTCTCTACAAAATCACATGACTACCTTCCCTTTAGGCCCCCTCACATTCCTTTACTGAGCTCCTCTGTTACCTGATAGGGTAGTCGGCAGCACTGAGATTGATGAAGAAATCCCAGCTCCATTCCCTCATGGCCAGCAGGTCGGCCATGCTACGCAGATACATGGTGAGCAAACTGGCTCCACCCCAGATGGTGGCCATTCGCCAGGGAGTAACCCTCACATTGGTGTACTGGGAAGCCAAGGCCTGTACCTGCCTGTGCAGGTAGTTAGAGCGCTGAAACAAAGACATTAATCACACACTGATTAATATTCTATCTGATACCAAGAGATTCATTTTGCCAGCTAAAGTAATTGAAAAATAAAGAAAATGTAATTAGTTTGACCAAACTTTCATTAAAAAACGATTGAGTTTTAAAAGAGCTCGACTGGCCTCACATCAAAGAAAGCACACTGTGTTTGTAGGGATTCTATGGTTCACCTGATCGACGTGTATGTAGTAGTAGTGGGAGGTGTGGTAGATGGCTTTGAAGAGGCGATGAAACTGGCGAGATGCTCGACCGTGGACCACCAGGACAAACGCTATTCTCACTGGTTTTGATGGAAAGCTCTCAGCAGAGTCTTCATCCCACTGGATGTTCACATTGGCTTTACCTGTGCAGGTATAAAAACAGCAACATATATTTTTATGTACCCATAAATGTGAAAACAAATCTGTTTTTCACTGCATTTAATTCACACAATATTGCCTGAGTCCTTCATCAGTAATACATTCAGGGGTTGCTTGCATGTTTGATTACTAATTCAAATCTGTTGTATAATGGGAGGTATGAGAGGCTGCACAAACAGTGTCACCATAAGATGGGAAGCACCTGTAAGTATCTTTGAGGGACAAAAACAGCAAAAGCATAATGATTACAGTTAATAATGATAATTAAATGTTATTCTTTTATTAAACAATAAACACAAATAGCTAAACAATGAGGTTGCTTAGCAACACAGTGAGTAGCAAATTTGAGCTGTGATTAGCATATTCATAATAATTAACTGCTAAGTCGCAAATGAATATTCACTGGGTGTTTTAGATGGTGTCAAAGTGTGACACAGTCTGAACTAAGGAAATGTGTGTTTTATAGCCTTGAATTAGGAACCTCTTCAAGATGTACAGTGAGACTATACTATGGCCATTATGATTTGAAAACACTAACAGGAGGTGGGTGTATAACAAGGGTGACTTCTTCTCCCTGAATTATGCACAGCAACAAGAAAGACATCTGAGGTACTGATAAATAAGTGAATAAATGAAAACAGAAATGTCAGATAGCTACTTCAGCCCTTCCACAAAAAAAAAAAAAAAAAAAAAAACAGCACCACAAAGCCATGAGTCACTCATCCATTTATTATGTGATTGAATTGGAACTGTGACAATTTCAACCACAACACCCACTGTAACGACTATCCTCCCTCAGACAGGAATCCTATAAGCGATTCCGCTGGGGCTTTCAGGGTGGAGCACCGTTTGACAATGTGCCATCATTCCTCTCAGGCAAAACTCCCAGAAGAAGCCTTAGATTTATTTTTTTTTATTTTTATTTTTTTTGCTCAAATGACAACAATAAGCACGGAGGCAAACAAAACCCTGGTCGCGGCCCGCCAGGCCACTGTCCAATGAAACAATTCCAGCAATCTCTGGAGGGCCATTGCTAGTCTCACATAGCTCCATTGTGTGGTTTTGTACCACCCTTAACCGCTGCAAAACACTTCAAACTTAAAAAAACAACCTTCCTCGAAGCAGCTCTGCACCGTCAAGTCCCCAAACATTATCGCAGGCATTGTTTGTTTTTAAATCTTCAGTTGTTACAGCAAACGCGCACATGCGGCTTATGAGACATGTTTGTTCATTGAACATGCCTTAAGGAGATTAATGACTATAATTTGGGACTTCATTTCCCAAGAGCCTGTCTGTGCTGTGGAAGCATGAGGAAGCTGAGGGAATACTGAAGAGAGAGCTGTTTATTCCCCCGAGGTGACGTTTTCTCAAAAAATAAAAATAAGAAGCCCCTCCTGGCTCCTTGCGATGTCTGAGCCTGAGGCCCTGTAATTACTTAAAATTTAAAGGTAGGTGTCTCCTCTTTACAAACTGGGCTAAGAAGGCCTGGTCCCACCCGTTCAACTCATTCATTTAAATTTCAGGGCAGGTGTCCAACATGACTCTGTTTAAAGGTTGACCACAGGGGTGAGGCTAATGACACGCTCCCTCGGCTCCAATTGGCCATGGCTCCTGTCATTCACTCACACTTAGTTTTTGCTGCCATTTCTCTCCCGTTCTCTGCATGTGACAGCTCAGGGGAAGAAGTGCTGTGGGCTGTATCAGATTGAACAGTAATTGGTGGCCAGCTAAGAAGGTTCACTGGTTTGCTTTGCACACGGATAATTGGCCAGTCGCTCCACAAAGCACTTTGAGAGTGTGTGCTATGCTAGCTAGCTGAACTAATGAGCACTGCTATGTGTGTGTGTGTGTGTGTGTGTTTAAATTTTATTGTCAGTTTTGGCAAACATGTGTGTTTATCCACAGAGGAGTTTCATCATGTGTGAGTATCCTCTGAACAGACTCTGCACCTGAAGGGACCGCAGGCCTCGTCGCAAAAGAAAAGACAGAAGGCCTTCTCTTGAACCCATCACTCTTCATCATGCTTCCCTTTGCCATCAATCTTTTAAACTGCCTTTCCCTCATCTGCTATCACCCCGCTCTCTTCCTCCATCATCTTGTGTAACTTCGGGGCTCTTACCCACCCTCCATCTTAACTGCTCATATGAGAGGTTAGAACAAGAGCTGAGCTACATCCCAAAGGGCTTGTACCAAATTGCATTTGAAAATGTCTCAGGGAGGGTGTCTGCTGCTGCTGGAAGCCATTCACAAAGTCAGGTTTGCAGATGTAAACTGCAGAGGTGGATTTGATTTAAACCGATACAATGAAAAACTTAATTTCCTTTTCTTCAAACCTGCTGATTTTGAAATTGTAAGGCAGTGCAAACACAACACTGAGATATCATTGCCTTTAAAGTTGATGTGATTTGTCAGTACACAGTCCCGCATCCAGCAGCAACAGAGAAATAACAGCTTTGGTTTGGAGATAGCTGACATGTCTGCTGCTCAACCCAATAAGACACAACTCATCAATCATACTTAACTAATAAAAGTTGAATGATTATCCGCTTTGATAATCAGCATTTTTCCAATTATAGGTATTGCTATTTGTTTAAGACCAATGGCCTATGAAAGAAATCAATCTAAAATGCTCTACATTTGCTTGTTGGTCTCAGGCGATGGGATGCAGAGCCCTTTAGCTTCCAGGCTCCTCTCCTGGCGTCTGAGCCAGGAGAGGCTCAAACTGGAAACTCAAGCTTCCAGTTTGAGTTTTTATGGAAACAGTGAGATTAGGCTTAAAACTTTCCTTTTTGGTAAAGCTTATAGTTGGGCTGGCTCCAGTGACCTTGAACTTTAACTTAGTTATGCTGCTGTGGGCCCAGGCTGCTGGGAGACTTCCCTTGATGCACTAAACACATCTCCTCCACTCTCCTCTCTTTCGCTCTTCAGACATTTATATATCCCCACTGCATGTCACTAACTTTTGTCTTCTCTCTCCTGTAGTTTTGTGCGTTGTCCTCTCTGCAAGTATCTTTGGATCTGAAGTTTCTAATTTGCAGTTACTGGTCTTATCAGCCTCCCAAGTGTTTATTGTTCTTCTTGCTGTTTGTTTTCTCTCCCATTTACCCTCACCCTACCTTGTCAAGGCCAATAGCTGCCCTCCCTGAGCCTGGTTCTGCTGGAGGTTTTTCATATTAAAAGGGATTTTTTTTCTTCCCACTGTTACCAAGAACTTGCTCAAAGGGAATCTATGGTTTTATTGGGGTCCTCTCCATTTTGTAGTATTGTAAGGGTTTTTCAGCTTACTGTGTAAAGTGGCTTAAGAGTATTTATGTTGCCAATAGGTGCTATAGAATTAAAACTGGATTGAATTGAACTGATTTCAATCTGACTGGTAACACATCACAAGTTACAGCCTTAAAGAATAAATGTTATGAAGTTTGTTTTATTGAAACATATGTAAAACATAAAAAAAGGCATTTTAACAAAATTTATATGATATATTTCATTGTAATTGATGATTTAATTTAAATATATACTATATATACTAGGCACTACATTTTTTATTATTTACTTTTGATTAATATAGTTTTATCTTATCTTATTCTTACTGTTCCATATTAGCCATGCAACAAGATGTATTCTCGTCTTGCACATTACCAGCTAACACTGTCAGTTAACATGCTAAATGCACCACAAAGTTCACTAGTAGTTGCTAAATATGTCTGCACTTTTTGCTAGGGGCAGAGTTGTCCTTATGAGTGATTCTGTTGACACTGCATATGGAGATTTGACACATTTAAAATATTTACTATAATACCGTTGAATACGATTTCTACACACATTTTTTACACTACGACGCCATGACTCTATATTGCCATATGGCATGAGCTGCTAGTTAAAACCCCTGCTGGAGCAATGCAACCCAGTCACATCATTATAAGAAAAGTTAACATATGGGCAGCAAAAAAAACCTCCAAAAAACAAAGACATTTTCTCTGAATTGTGCAATGCTAATACAGAGCTAACACAATTACTAATCTAGTCAAGGCCTCAAGGACAGAATAGCTTACCGATCAAGCCAAATTGGACAATTTTCTGCTAACAAGGTTACGACTTGAAATGGGGTGGAGAACAGAGGAGGGAGGAGAGAGAGATAACACACAGGCCAGACAGCAGGCAGGTAGATGGAGAGAAAGAAAAGTGATTTAATTTAGCTGTCGTGTTGTTACAGCCCAGCCACCAGGGGAAAGTCCTTTTCAATTTCTTTGTCTCTTTTGATCAGACTGTCAGTTTGAGTGGGATGCTGAGTTGCTGTGTGAGATGACAGGAGCTTAGGTGCAGACAAATGATACTTCTGCTCTTGGGAAAGAGGGAATGTTCAAAAGTTGCTAAGTCACCGTGCCTCCTTGAGTTAAAATAACATGAGCGAGGGTCGTGAAGGTATCTGACGAGAACAGGCAGGATTTATAATAGCTTTCTCCTCCTCCCCTGCTGTCCATACTGCTTCCAGTCCACTCCCATGTGTGTGTCCACGCATGTGTGTGTGTGTGTGTGTGTGTGTGTGTGTGTGTGATGTTCACTTAAATATGGCTGCTGATGCGTGCTGCTCACTGATGGCTGCAGCCGCAACAGATTTTGTTTACAGAATCTACAACCAGACTGCAGATGTCCATAAATTCTTAGGAAAAAAAGAGATAAACTATGTGTGCGTGTGTTTGTGCGCCTGAAAAAAGGAAGGAAGAACCTGTGTTCTGTGGCCAGCTTGAAAAAACAAATGAAAATTGGAAACCAATTTGGAAGAGAATACAAGCAGCATCCCAATTTTCTCCAACAATTCACTTCACCAATTACACATCAGCAAAAAAGACATTTCTCGCCTTTGATGGCAAATTGCAATTACAAGAACAGGAAATATTTTACCATGTACTGTAGCCTGACTGTCAGACTAGACTCTTTGTACTGAGCTTGGCAGCATTATTTTTTAATTTTTTCTCCTGTAAGAGGAGCTTGTACAGCTGAGAGTAGGAGGACATAATGCGAAAAAAAGTTAAATGTCAAAGTACATAAAGAAAAAGCACTGACAGCTTGTCAGCATTATTTTCCTTTTGCGTTGTGTATTTTAATGAGTCTGCAACAAAAAATCATCTGCAGTGAATTTCTTGATTACTGACATCTTGATTTTCAATCGAAAGAACAAAAAAGGTAGTTCTTATTCCTCATCTAATTCTACTGCTGTCACATAAATGTTGAATCTGAATGTATTTTGCATTATGTTATATTATGTACATCATTATGAATTCCAGGGTAAGTGTTGCTTTTTGTCCACTGAGCCAAATTAGAAATTTTCATTGATTTAACCAAACAGAGTGTCCAGCCCAGCTAAAATACTCAAACTATGAGGCGTTGAATGCTCTAAAAACCTATTTTATAAATCAGCTGTGAGAAATAGGGCCACATTTCTGTCAAAGTTTAAATAGTTTTGATTATATCACATCAGAAAGATTTTTGCATTTCTGTTTTTGTCTTTGCTCCTCCCTGGTTTGAAGTTGGCTGGACTCAGTTGGGAGAGGTAATGGGAATCCAAAGGCTTCAGTAAAAAGACTTCTCTTTTTGGCTCTTGAAGATGTTTAATTTGTCATCCAAGAGGATTCTTGAGCTCTGCATGTCCAAAACTTCAGAACTGAAGAAGCCTCTTGGATGAGAGCTGAAACATCTTCAAGCACCAAAAAGTCAAGTCTAGTTGAAGCTCTTAGGGTTTTAGTTTCACAAAACACACTAATCTGGAACTCAGCAATCTAAAAATTAAATGTCCCCACACTGGAAAGCTTGACACATATTGATTCTTTCACTGAGACTACTTTTGTGACTGCATCCACTCTACAGTCATTTATATTAACTGTAATCACTTCAGTCACTTCAATTACAGTGATAGACTTACCCTCGAGGGGGCAGTAGCGTGTGACCTTTTCAGGCATTAACTGCCCCTCCTTGTGTCTGCAGTACACCTCAGCGATCTGTTGCCGACATTCCTTGCTCTTGGCTCTCGACAGAGCTGAAATGGCTTCCTTCCCGCTGATCTCGCACTTGGGTGGCTGGTCGTAGGTCACCTCCAGCGTTGCTGCTGTCGCCTGCCTCCTGTGGGGGTGCTGATGTCTGTGCTGTGACTGGGCCTGCTGGGCCTGCTGGGCCTGTGAGGAACGGTAGTGCTGCCGCGGCCCCTCTGCGGTGCCATGACCACCTGGGTAGGAGGTGTTGTTGCCTACTGCCAGCGGCTGGTGGCCTACAGGCAGGATCTCGTTTGAGCTGCGGCCCAGACTGGGGGAGTTGTCCCGCCAGGCCTGCTGCTGGGCGTGGGCCTTCTCCTGCAGGTGATCCCGCTGCTGCTTACTGCTGGTAGCCCCAACAGACTGCCGGTGCGGCTGCGAGCGTGCACCGAAGTTACTATTGTCTATATTCTCAAAGTCTTTGGGCACAGAGTTCTCATTGTTGCTGTCGACTCTACCTTTCTCCTTTGGCCGATGGGAGTAATATCCATCCTGGATAAAACAGAAGGAGAAAGACAAGGGAATACGTTGAGCAAACAGTAGGGTGTGAGGAAAGAGGAAGAGGAGGAGGGGAGGTGGGGGGGACACAAACAAGAAAAACAAGATCAGAATTGAGTGAGCACGGTGCATATCAAGTGTCGGATTAACAATCAATGTGGCATGTATGAGTGGGCAGCGCTGCATTGAACCGTGAGGCATGAAATGAAGTAGCAAGGTATTGAGTGTGAGGACTACAAGGTGCAACCTAACTGGAGGTGATGCAGGGCTGAGGGCTCTGTCGTGGCGTGCCATCATCAGATTAGCCCCGGTTTCAATTAAATTCTCCTTCAAATGGGCCCAGCACTCCGTAAAAAGATTACCAAGGGGGGATAAAGGGGCCAGAATATGACTGTGAGTCTATGTGGGCGTTTGTGTTTATGCATGTGTGTGCATGCATGTGTACAATTCCCTTTTTCACTGGAGCTACATAAGGATGTGAAGAAATTGTAGTGGTGGACTAGAAAGGCTGAACTTGTCAGTGCTGTGTGTCTGCATGTATGAGATAGTGTGTGTGCATGTGTGTGTGTGTGTACGTGTGAATGCTTGACTGTACAATTTCTCTATCTTTTTAGTAGAATAGGCTGAAAGCAAAGGAGCAGCACAGGGCCGAGAAGGAAGAGGAAAAGGGTAATAAGTGATAGCTGGGAGTGCGAGGCAAAGGAGCACTGACAAGGGCCATGAGTTCTGCTCACAGGAAGAGCTGGCTTGTTCCAGTGAAATGTGTTGTGATGCATCAAACGGAAAAACTAAGAGAGCTGCCACACCACTGTTGCACACCTTGCTTAGACACACAAGGGGGGGACCAAAGGGGGAACGACAAACAGCAGTCGAGGAAAGATAAAGCTCATCACAACAGGGATCCCAGAAGTGTTTTTCCATTTACAAGACAGAAAAGAAGGGAGGAAAAAAGGGAGGTGTAGGTGCAGAATGGAAGCAGAAGAGGTGGGAGAAACGAGAGAAGCAAGTGAGATACTATTGTTTGCCAGCAGCAGCTCGGCATGGAAATGTCTTTCCACCCCTAAAGCCAGGCCTGTTATCAGCCCATCTACCTTTCCTCTCTGTAAACACCTCGTATGAGTGCGACACAAAGGTGGCCGGCGACACACTTCCACACTTGGGGAGGCAGGACGGGGGATGATATTATGCAAGTGAGACAAGAAACCAAAAAAAAAGGAAGACAGAAGGAGAACAACATACTCATTGTCGGCTCGCTTTAAGCTTCTTCCTTGGCAGAGGCATGATTCTCTCAACACTGGATACCTTGAAGCTTTTTTGCCTCTCCTCTCCTCTCCTCTCCTCTCCTCTCCTCTCCTCTCCTCTCCTCTCCTCTCCTCTCCTCTCCTCTCCTCTCCTCTCCTCTCCTCTCCTGTCCTCTCCTCTCCTCTCCTCTCCTCTCCTCTCCTCTCCTCCATTCACCTCCCATCCCTTCTGCTCCACATCTTGCTCCTCTTCGCTTCATCTCGGCTCGTGGCTGTCATAACCTCTCCCCTCCTCCTCCCCTCCTCGTCTTTCTCTACTTTCTTCGTCCTGCCAGTTTAAACAGACCATGTTTGTCTGAATGGCAGAACCTGCTAATCCTGCGTGTAACAGCTGCTTAGACCAGTGATCACCTAAAAAGAAATCCCTGCTTGCAGAGTTTCAAAGGGAATGCTTTAGCAGGCTAATCCATGCAGTGCAAGTCACTGGATGTTTGCAGAGGTAAAAATGAGTCTGTGTGCATTCACGATTATGTGTGTTCAGTGCATGCTTTCTGTGGATTTTACATTTTGTACAAGTCTAAACTTCAGTGTGTTTGTGTTTAGGAGAGAAAGAGAGTGAGTAAAGACGAAGCAGCATGTGTTTGCCCCAGAGATATTTCTGCTTTGAGTCTTATTGTGAGAGACATGAGAAGATGAGGGACACGGTTAAATTGGAAAAAATGCCCAAGTGAGCAACATAAAAAAACAACAGCGCTGGAGAATCCCTCAGCTTATCAGCAGACAGATACCAAATGTGAGCAGGAGGTAAGATGTTTTGTCAACTTCTTCTAGTTGGCAATAAATTACAATATCAGCTGTTCAACGGCACACTTGGTTCTCAATATTGAGTATTATTATTTTTATTTTCTGTGGTCTTGGAAAACTAATTAGTCATTTTGTTTTTCCAGATATTCAGGTAAGCAGCTGCAGGTAATTACTGCTCAAAGTCAAGCTATGCTAAGCTAATGAACCAACGTAAGCGTGGGATTAATGTTCCTACCCAGTTTTCAAGAAAGCACATTTTCCTACACCTTTAAAACTAATGGAAAACAAGCAACAGTGCAATCACAGAGAAAACTCCACACATTTAATGAGCGATTATTTCACCCTCTGCATTGCAAAACCTGGGTTGAAAGGCACAATATCTTTCAAAAAATACCAAAATTACATCATTTAGCAGAGCCAGGAACAGTGAAAGCCGCAGGAATTGTTGGATATTCAACTCACGGTCTTTGACAAAAAAAAAAAATCATGATATTTCTTGAAAAAACACATTATTAACATTATTATTAACATGCCTCATTTAAAATTTCATGACAAAAAATATCTGATTCTGTAAAAAGAATAAATAAAAAGAATTCTGCTTTCCTTGGCGCAAACATGAAGCCATCAGTGACTCAGCTGCAACCAAGAGTCACATGACAAAAGTTCAGAGTTTTCAGCTGAACTGCAGGCTGTGTCTACACAGAGAAAGATAGACGACAAGTACGGAAAACAAACTGGTAACACCTCGGGCACTTGGTAAATGATACGCATGTTAATTCTAGGATTTATAAATCTTTGTAAAGTAAATAATGAAAGAAACTGAACTTTCATTTTTTTCTGTTTTTAAGATGGCATTATCCATATGTTACATGGCACAAAAGATATTTTTGAGCTCTCTCTACTTCCAGCCATGGTTGTTCTGTTTCCACAGAGGTGCAGGACTTTATATTGCATTGAAAAATGAGCCCACAGTGAGTAAAATGTGACGGCAGCAACAAAAGAACACCCAGAAACTGCTTGAGGTTCAGAGCGTTAAATCAAATAACTAAATTAACAGCAAGTCGAGACATGAGAGGATTAGTGTGATTCGGCTGACATTCAGTTGACATTCATTGATTGATATAACAATTTGGCTTTCAGCATTTCTTCACAGGAGCATTTTGTAATGTTGAGGAAAGGAAAAAATGTCTTTTACAAAGAGTCCAATCAGCTGCAGTCAGGTGTGGAAACACTGACACACCACAACCCAAAGAATTTCATTTTACTATCATGTAGACAAAAGCAGCAAGTTCTCACATTTGACAACCTGGACCTTGGAAAAAGTTTTTCAGTGTTACATTTTGATAGTTTGAATGGTAATTATTTTATCCAAACTGGTTATAACTGTTTTCTTTTGCCAAGGTAGGCAAAGAAAAAGCACCATGAAGATTTTGATTTGTTGCAAATTAATTGACTCAGTTAGGAGCCAGACAGGGTTAGCCCCATGTGGCCTGAAGTGGAAATGAGTAGTATTTGTAAGCTGGCACTGAGGAGATTCCTCTGGATAAACAATCTTCACACTGTGCTCCCTTCTCCCTCCCCCTCGCCTCCCTCCTGTGAGCAAAGGACTCCAGTAGCTGCGCCGCTCTTTAATCTCAGGGACCGGGCTCTAAGCAGGAAGCGGTGGGGCACAGAATTAATAGTGGTGGCAGCCATTGGAGATAGAGCAGCGTCGGACTGCAGATGGGGCTGGGAGCTGGGGGTTGGGGGTGGGGGTGGGGGTGTGTGTGCTATCGATTGTTGCTGGGGATATGTTTTCTACTCCCTGGGAATGTCGGGGAGGCGAGGCCAGGATTGCCTGGCATGTGATGAGGTGGTTGTGCAGACACATACACACACACACACACACGCACACACACACACACGTGCACACGTGCACACAAACAGCAAACTGCCTGCGCTGTGCTGAGGAGTGAGGAAAAAGCAGAGGGGGTAAACGTAAAAATCATCCATCACTGGTAGGTGCATTTAGAGAGAGGCCCGTGGAGCCGGAGTTTCAGCACCCCCTCTGGGGATGGTTTAGTCCATTTCTCAATACAGAGCTGGCCCTTTCCACTTTCCCTCATTTCCTCTGCCACAGGGGGAAATATTTCACCTGTCCTTTTTCTCTCTTTCTCTCTCTCTCCCTTTCTCTTCATTCCCCCCCAATCTCCTGTGCACCAGATGAAAAAAAGCACATATCTCTCTCTCAGCACCTGTCCAGCTTCACCCCTCTCTCCCCATCCTCCCTCCCTCACTGCCGTATCATCCCTCGCTCTAGGAAGGAAAGCAGTTCATCTGCTCCACCCCCTCCTCTCCTCCCTAATGCCATCATTTACTGTTGCAGTCCCATGGTAGATGTGAGGGAGAGCAAGGTAGCAGCACATATCAGTTTCACCCCACCCTCCCGGCCCCCGCTTCCTTTAAAAGACATCATTCCTAAGGGGGCCGAGCCGAGATAAGCTACCGTGTGTGCCAGCAGTGCGCACTCTGTCAACACAAGCTGCTGTATGGACAGCCACGCAGACAACCATGACACAATGTGCATAAACATGCAGCGGAAGTCAAGTTTATTAAGAAGCACGGCGGCGGCTGAGTGTGAGTAGGTGGCTGCTGCGTCACCTCAGCAGCTTTTGCTACGACCTGCCTGCCATGTGGCTAACGAGCTCAGATTAATTACCTGAACTGAATCCCTGCAATACTCAGAGCAAGATGTGGCGTCTGGCACGACACGAGAGACTGATACACTGACAGACTTGGTTCACAGCTGCTCCAGCACCTCCGGACACCTTGTGGAAAATGAGCGAGGGTAGAGCGGAAACAAACCTAAATGCTGCTTAGGAGCCTTACTTATCAGCTGTAGAGTTAGGCAAGAGCCGCTGCTGTTTTCTATGTTCTGAAATTCAAAGTTTAGTTATCAAGCAGTCCTATCTGCAAAGATTTAAGAGGTACAGTAACGTAGGCTCCAGTTCAGTTCCTACAGTAAAGAATTTCAGAGTCTAAACTGTAGTTACCCGACAATAAAAGCAACCATGTAGGAGTCAGGGTGAAGAAGTACAAAGAGGAGCCGCTGAGGGATATTTTCTGATGCCTAAGATAGATGGATTTTGTAAGAGATACTGTGCTTGGATGTATCATGTAAGGGTTTTCATTGTATTCTCCCTTTGGCCAATCCCTTTCTTTTCCGGCGGCTAAAAGTGGAGAATGTTTGTCACATGTAATGCCTCCCTGTGTGTGTGTGCAAATGCGTGATTAGCGGCAGCTCTGAATGAACAGTCTGGGCTTGGTATGCACAGAAGCCTCTTGTGTGCCCTGTGACAAGCCCTGGAGCTAAAGTGTTGGAGGAGGGAGTGTGTCTTTGTGTGTGTGTGTGTGTGTGTGTGTGTGTGTGTGTGTGCAAATGTGTGCAAATGTGTTACAAAAAGCTAAGAGGCAGACAGCAAGGAGCGATGGAAAAATGAGTTAAGCTTTCAGTCAAGGAAATAAAATAGGGAGAAAAAAAACAAATGTGAAAAGAATAAAAAAAAGTACTTTAAAAAAAAAAAACTCCTCTTGGGGGAATCTCCATAAAGAGACAAATGATTGTGATCCGATTCAAAGCACAGAGGAAAGATTAAAGACTTCCACAGACAATTATTTGGGGTTTGAGACTTGTGAGAAGACCAGAGGGGCAGAGGTGGACACACAAGCTTGCCGTGAAATTTCCAGTTCTTCCTGATGGACATTCTCGTGTCGTAATTATACGGCTTTAGCTGACTGTATTTGCATGAAAGGATTTCAACTGGGCAAGCAGACAAAAAGCCCAGACCTCTCCACACACACACACAAAAAAACCACACACACATGGAAGAGAAGTTCCTCTTCCTTAAAAATAAGGACAGCAAAGCTCTGCATGACAGGCTCACCACAAAGATACATATGAAGAAACTTATTGACTCTGAGGGGACTCTCTGGGGAATTTCTTCAAGGCCACAGTGGAATTAAAAAATACTTTTGATTCCCTCACAGCATGTTTGCATTCCACTGCAGTACTTGCAGTGTGCATTGCGATCTCTTGCAACGGTTGTTTCCACAGAGCTCTGCTTGTGCATGCGCAAGGCTCAAGCTGATGTTCTCTGATGGACTGTTGATATATGAAGCCCACACCTGTGTAGTCTTGTCCAAATCATCCCAGAGTACTAACGATAAGATTTTGGAGGCCCCGGGTGATTGTGATTACTTTGGCTTATTGGACCGCCTCTGTGTGGGCATGTACAGGCTGTGATAGATCGAAATGTCCCCTCAGCCTCCTGTTAGCTTTGTTGCAGCTGTCTAGGGTAAGAAAAATAGGAATAAAATTTAGACAATTTACTAAAAATCAAGTTTTAGTAATGGGTATGCTTTATTAAGACATGAAATAAGCAGAGGTTGAGCATTTTTGTCCTGCAATCGCTACTTACAGACAGTAATGAGAAGGTTTTTTGCATATTATAGATGCAGTTATAGATTCTTGTTTCAGGAATAGGTGTATGAAAGTCTTCATGGGGAATACAAATTTAGACTTTCAGAGTTTTATATGTATCAAACTTAAGAAACCAATCCCAACATCCTGCAGGGTGGGGTTTTCCAAATCTTTACTCTTCTTCAGAAACAGTTTCTGGTTCAAACATAGGCCGAATTAGTCCAATATTACAACTTGCCATTGTGTAGTGTAGCGTAGCGTTTGAGCAAAGTTGTAGCTGAGCTGGTGTGCTCCAGATGTAGAGAGAAAAAACATGTAAATAAGCAACTCTGTCACACAGAAAAGAGTTTTTAGGGGGTTAAATAAAAATCTAGAGAGAGACTTTTAAACCTGACATACTTACCCTTTAGCCTCATAACCTGGAGCTAACTTTAAATCCAGGTTAACACTGGATTATCTTCTCATATTTAACATCTGACTGATCTCAAACAACAGAAATGAAGATGCTACTTCTACTTTTTGACTCATCTCACCTCTAATGTAAATAATACAACTGTCATCGCTGTGATTTTCAGGGTCCTGCTATTGTGCATTCAAGACTTATGGATACACTTTGAAAGGAACAAAGTCATTGTTACTTATTCAGGAGCTTACCTCCGGCGCTTTTACCTCTGTGACAGAAGTCAAAATGTCTGCTGTGAAATGGGCCCATTACGACTCATGTGCAGCAATTTCTTTTACCTCCTTTCCTTCGTGTCGCCATTAATTGCACTAAAATGCATTGCCTGTTTAACTGAAAGCCATTTATTCTTGGCTAATGCATGCAAATTTTCTTGTGTTAAGTTTGTGTATCTTTAAATGAAACTAAAGACTGAATCAAACAGCTCATATTTTTGGCACAGAGCAGAATTTTCTCCTCATCTTATTAAGTCGAAGGTATGCTGATGGCATGTTACAGACTTGTAAGCAGATGAAAGATATTGTTTAACATAGTTTAGTAGCTGTTTCCTTCTGCCTTCAGTCTTTACATTTAGCTAATCGCCTGCAGGCTTTAGTTTTGTCTTCGTCAATCTTCTCATCCGAAAAATCAAACTATTCCTATAAACATCTGTGGCTGGAGCTTTTTTGAGCGTGGTAAATAAAAAATCTGTCGCTACAGAAAACAAAAGCAGTGTGTAGGAATAGAAAAAAAACATAACTAGGGGGATGTATCAATAAAATATAACAAAAGCCTTATGGGAAATTCCTCCTCCTTTCAAGGCTCCTTTCCAAGCGGTTGGTTTTGACAAAACGTTCGATACAGCCACTTCTGCGTTTAATTACCTTCCCACTGCATTGCAAAAAAATTTTTTTTTGTGCTCGATGGTTTCTAATACATTGTGCATTTCTGTACATTAGTATTCTGGGCTCATGCTCACACTCACACTTGGCTGTGTTGGGCGTCTAAGATCTAGGAATTCAAGCTAATTTATCTCCTGCGCTTACTATAAGTCACTCTGGATAAGAGCATCAGATAAATGCTTGAGATGTAAATGAGTCACTAAATGAGCATAATTTAATTTAAAATGTGCTCACTGTTGTGGAAATGAACTGATGGCGCAGCTAAAGCGGAAAAAATAAGAAAATATTGTTTAAACAGATATCACCATTATTCTCTGCTGGAACTCACCACTAAATTGGATTAAGAAGCAATAGAGTTGAGAGATGACCTTAAATAACCCTGAAGATTTACTCCGAGTGTGTACTGACAACAGGAAAACTCACACCGAGAACAATGTTGGAGCTAAAATCCCCAAAGCGTATGGCAAAAGTGCCTGAGTCTCACCAGGCTCGGTTCTCTCCTTCAACATCTTTCCTTGGCTCCACAGCAGCTCGCACAGACTGGATACACACACACACACACACACACACACGCGTTTTCACACTACTACATATTGTACACACACAAGTCTGCATACACACACACACACACATGCACGCGTGCGCGCGCGCGCACACACACACACACACCAGTCACTTGTGAGACTGGTTTAGTACAAGTCACATATATCCTGGGGGCCTGTGTGCGCACACACATGCGTTTGTGCCCATGTGTGTGTGTGTGTGTGTGTCCATGTGTGTGTGTGTGTGTGTGTGTGTGTGTGTGTCCATGTGTGTGTGTGTGTGTGTGTGTGTGTGTGTGTCCATGTGGTGTAATATATGATTTCTGTACTGTGGAGGCAGCAAAAACCAGGAGCTAGGCAGGGTTTGAGAGTGTGAGTGTCTCAGTATTTATGTACAGTGGAGACAAGTGTAAAAAAAAGTGTAATCTGCATATCCATGCAGACTAGATTTTTATCTGTTCTATATGTATGACGTGTAAAAACAAGTCAGAATCTTGTTGATCCACCACATGCAAACATATTGGTGAATTCTATTTTCAACAATCTGCATTTCCACACTTGAACAATGATATGTCTGCTTAGGCTAACTAAAATGCACTGGTGAAGTGGAATCATGTCTATTTTGTGTGAAGTGGTTGTGTGCATTATTGATTTTTGTCCTGCAATAGCAAATTACAGACAATAATGAGAAGAATTTTTTTGCATCATATAGATGCAAATGATGGGTGTTGTGTAAATCAGTCCTGTTTCAGCTATAAATAATTTGTAAAATTCTCCATATGGAATAAATGTTTTAAATTATCTTCTTAAAATAGCAGTTTACAGTAAAATCTGCTTCAGAGTATGAATGTAATAAGGAGAACTGATACCAGATTGTAATATGCATGTGCTAAAAAACTTTTTCAAGCTTCTTCACTTGGTGAGATACTTGAGTTCGAGGCCTGTCTCAAACCATTATAGTATTTTTAGACTTTTCTTTAACTCAGTCTCTTGAAACCCTCATTGGGCCCACAAAAGGTCAACCATCTATCTGTCTATGGTCAAAAAGCTTCTTGTAGGTGACCATGGTCAGACACCATTCTGACTTTAAAATAACTGTTTTTCAATCAACAAAGCTCTCCAGTCTACAACTCAATACAATATCCACAATACAGTGCTGAAACATTTTTCGCCGGCCTCATTACTCCTGAAGCTGGAGTCCTTTTCGTAAGATGCAGTGAAGTCATATATGCCCGCTCACTCCTTCAAAACCAGCTTCATTCCTTCTCTTTTAATGTGAAAAAAGGCGCTTCCTCGTCGTCGGTGCTCCTCTGCCTCCCCGCTGGCTGAACCCTGGGAATTTCCACATGACAACAAAAATCTAAATCATACAGCTTATACACAGTATATTAGGTCTGTATCTCTCAAGAGCATGAAAGCCTTTTAAAAAGCCATGAGGCGATACTGGCAATTCTCCTACTGTGTCTCTTTACCCCCTTCCCTCGCTCTTATTTTCCTCCCTGAATAAAACCCCAGAACTTTACATCTCCAGCTCTCAATGGGGCCCATCAGGTGATTTCTGAGCCATATCTCACAAGGGCATGAAAAAGCCTTGCTGCACCCCCACCCCCCTCCTCCAGCTCCCTCCGCACACCTCCCCGTTCAGCCATGAAATGACACCCCTATTTAATCAATTGTGAATCATGAAATTTTGCACAAGAGACCCCTTTTCTTTGCACTTGACAGTGATTGAACTGCACAGCCATGCAATTCCATTCACCACGGCGATGAGAAAGAAAAAAAGAGAGCGGGGGAGGGGCCGCGTCTCTGTGCAGTATGTGTGTGTGTGTGTGTGTGTGTGTGTGTGAGATGAAGGCAATTTCCCTGTGACATCATGGGCCCCCGCTGAATGGCATCGCAACACAGGGTCCCCTCTATGCATTGAGGCCGCTCGCTTAGACAGCACAGTGGGATCCTACAGCTGATCTATAGGGGTGAAAAGGAGGTGTGTGTGTGTGTGTGTGTGTGTGTGTGCCAAGGACCCTTCCCAAAAACATTTTACATAGGCTTCAAAAAGACCGGGAGGGATAAGAATAACTAATAAAGAGGAAAAAGAGCCAGTGAGAGAGATTACAACCAGAGGAGGGGGAAGTGTAAGATAAAGAAAAAGTTGAAAAAAGAGAACAAGAGGGTGAGGGGCGAGGCATCCCCTCTCTCTTTCTTCTACATGAATGAGCTGGTGGGAACGACATGTGAATGTATGATGTAAGGCCGGCAGTGAGTGGGTCAGGGAGCATAGCTGAGATACCAAGAATCTGTGTAATACAGTGGTGACACAGCACGACCCCAGCTTGACCCTGACGCAGAAGTCACAGTGGCTTTAGTGTTTTTTAATGCAAAGGCAAAACGACAAGCTCTGGATTCACACAAGATTCATTTGGCACTCTATTGTTACTGTATTGTAAACGTACAAAGTCATGCTTGTGTCTGTAGCATGCTAACGATGTGCAAATATATCACAGCGGCACGTTATGGTTTCACTTCTGCAAAGCAACCACAAATTCTGCCGGCAGGGCAAGCCTCCAGAAGCACATCATTGTGCAACATAAATAATATGGAGAAGTGAAAAAAGAGTCCCCAATGACCATCTTGACTGGAAATAAAACAAATTTCTAGTGTCTAAGTAGTTTCATCTCAGTTATTGTGGTAAATGACAATAAATAAGGAGGAGGATTTCCTGAGAGCACCCTGAGAGTTTTTACGTCTGCCAATCCTGCACAGTATTCTAGATTTGTTGTTATTTTAATGATAAAAATGATTTCAACACATTTAGCTGTGCAAGTGTTGAGGCTCTGTGGATGTCAGTCTGTCAGTCATTTGATGAACTGAGCGTGAATCCTGGTCTGATGACTTTTCCTGTAGGCCCACCATGGGTTTGAAAAACATGTTTTTGAGTTAAGTGTTGGGTGGACCGTCATTATTAGCTCTTAACCACACACTTATGTCTGTCCTTGGGATGAAATGCAGTCCCCTTGGTGATCTTTTTAAGTTTTCTTCCATCAAAATTCAGCTTGCCCAATAAATTTGTTTGACACGAAATATTAAACTCCCATCAGCCTCCTCCAAACTTTGCATTTAGTGCTAATTAGCAAATGTTAAAACTGGGGTAGAGAGGAATGTTTCTGGCATCATTGGGCAAAAATTCCATCATATTGCAATTCAAGTGACCTAAAAGGAAGCTAGTCTGCTGCACCTCCTCTTGACTCTGGTTTGAGGCTTAAGAAAATGCAGTCTGTGAGGGTTAGGGTTTGGCCAGTCACAAGTCTTTTTAGGCCAGATCAGCTGAGATATTATAAAGAGCAACAAAGTCCACACTGGGATTAGGATGAAGTAGATTAAATAGAGGACTTTCACTGAGGAAAGTGCTATTTGAGTCCTGTGTAAAGCTGAAAATGGATGTTGACTTTTGGTTTGACTACTTTCGAGCGTTTCAAAAGTTTACATATGCCCATGCTCATCCTTCTTTAACATGCAAACACTCTGAACTAACATGATAAACACGTTCAAAATTAGCAAGATCAGCAAATGTGTGATCTATTTTTTGTAACACCGCCAAGAAAAACACATTTCACTCTGCACTTGTTCAAAAATCATGAAACTTTGCCGTGGACCAATACGCAAACACGCTTTCTGTCACAATGTTAACCTTTTACAAAGTTCCTGAATCAACAGATGCAATTCTAAACCAATCTACACTCAAGTTTTTAACCAAATTTCATTGTTTTTCTTCACAGGTGTCTGATTTAACAAAGCAATCTCAACCCAACAACTTTGTAGTTGGTTCCAGAGCAACCATATTACACACTCTTCTGTTCCTCTGATGAAAACTGCCAAGGTGGACGAAAGGTCCTTAATGCTCTTGGAAAGTTTAAACATCTACAGAATGAGCTGTCAAACTCAAAAGTTTCTGAGTTATTCTATTTCCTAATAAACAAACAGCAAAGAGACATTTCTTATTGGAGGTAATAACATTCAAGGGTATTGCTTTATTTAGCTTTCTTAATGCGTTTTCTGATTTATCTTTGCTTTTACCAGGATGTTATGTACATGTGTTGATTCTGTTTTAGTTTCCTGGTTGGGCTGATGATTTAAATGCACAAAATACATCCCAACATGGGTTCAAAATGAGGCTCATGCTTTGCTGCACATTATTTTTCTTTCTTATCTGCATTTAGTGTCAAGAAAAATCTAGCTAAGCACCTTGCTGTATTAGGATCAGGCAATAACATTAAGTATTTTCTGACAACACAGTTTTTGCAAATGACATGAACTGTCAGAGGCCTGTTTCACTCTAACAATACAATGAATACATGTGTAGCGTACAGAAGTCTGGACACTATCTACTCCATTTATAGCTGCAGAGGAAATGAATTTCTGTGCACTGATAGACTTACAGCGGCGTGCGAAAGATGATGAAAAGATGGGGAGGAGGCACAGCGTTAATCACCTGAGGCTGCATGCGTGTAAGCTTGTCCTATTAGGCCGACTGCAGAGACAGCTGCAGGATACAGGGAAAGCCTGAGAAAGAGTTACAGGTAAGAGTGAAGAAACCCATTTAGCTGAGATTAGATGACATACTGATAGCCAGGGCTAAGAAGGTGCAGAAGACTCTTAAGTTTCTGTAGGTTTCTGTATCTAGCTTCTCCGATGGGAGCAAAGAGTTGAGGATGGATGACTGAATCATCGAGACATTTGACTTCTCTGCGTATACACACCAACATGCTGAGGAAGCTTAGGGATTCATTTGGTTTCAATCATAAATTTGTTTAATTCAGTTTCTAAAAATATCATGAAGGAGACACATAATTGAAAAATACCTTCATAAATTGGTATTTTCTGTTGGAACCGGCCAAAAGGGGCTTGTGTGTTTTTAGTCAGACATTACACTTGAAACAAAATGTCATTTCTTCACGTCAGAAAGTTTTTACAGCTCTTCCCCGCTCAGATACGGATCTGTCATAAGAAGAGGCAAGACATGATAATCGCACAATAGGGGATAATGATGCAATATTTTGGGCAGTTTCTTCTTGAAGGCAATTCATGTTAAATTGTCAGCTTTGGAGAGCTACAAAAATGGTTGTCCAAATTCTGACATTGGTGTGTTGTCGGAGGACAGGAGGATGTTTTCCTAGAATCAGACAAGAACTATGTTTTATGATGTTGACACCTTTAGGGGGTTGCTCAAGGGTGTGAAGACAAGCAAAGTAGAGTGTTCTGTTCCTGGTGTACTTGAAAGCACTTTGGATTAAGTTAAAGTCCTCCTCGATGCTGTGCAATAACAAAAAAGGTCTACATCATGTTTTTTCCTCTGTTGACTTCACATAATTAATGCTGGTCTTCAGCAGGCCAAACAGGACAGGGAGGATCACAGTAAACCAGTCTGGCCATCATCTAATGGGGTGATGTTATTGTGGTAGCATTTTTGGGCTTATCCACAAATTATACAGGCACCAGACCAGGACATGAGATACACAGGGACAACATATCTGCAGAAACAGATGATGCATTACAGAAGGGGTCAGCAACTAGATTCAACTGTAGGTGTTTTTTTAGGCTTTTTCAGTGTGAGGTTGGCAAAGTGTTAAAGATGTGGTGGAAATGCAGCCCTGCAGTAGATGCTGTAATGTTTCTTTCTAAATAAAACAGATTCATAAAACGCTGTTTCTAAATAAAACAGATTCATAAAACTTGTTTTGAGGTTGTAGCTGAAGGCAGATGTCATTTTCCTGTTAGCTCGAGAGTATAAACAGAGTTACAGGAGCTTATGTTAGACATATAGATGATTATATTCCATTATTGTCTCATTGGGAAACTTGTCTTAGGCACAAAGCCACTGCATGACACAATGACTTGAAAGCAGCACATTCAAGTATGAAAATGTAACTACAATTCATGCAAAACATGCATATTTCATATAACATTTAATTAAAAAAACAACATATAATGTACCAGATAAGATTCAGCTTCATTGTCCTTGCACAGAATACAACAAAATGTAGTATTTTCCCATAACCCAGCTTGTTAGGAAGCTGGGGTCAGATTGTAGGTCAAGCCACACGATGCCCCTGGAGCAGACAGGGTTAAGGCCCTTGCTCAACGGCCCAACAGTGGCAGCTTGGTGGTGCTGGGGCTTGAACCCCCAACCTTCTGATCTGTAGCCCAAAGCCCCAGTAAACCACCACTACCTCTATACTGTGGTAAAATTGGCTCATTTTTTAAAATCTTATTAGTTTATCTGCAGCTTTTAAGATAAGACAAGACAAGACATGATAAATTTCATTGATCCCTCGATGGGGAAACTGACATGGTACAGCAGCAAGATACAGATGATGAAAAGTATGATAAGGCTAAAAATAAACATATAATAAAGATCTCATGAAGATAGTTTACTATGTACTTTATTTCTAAAATTATTATATCATTTCACTACAAGTCTATATTTGATCGATGGGTTTCTTTTTCTTCAGCATACCATGTCTATTAGACTGCTCCCTATTTGTGTTTGAGACATTGATCCTCAATACAAAGTTCTGTTTATTGATATTAACACAATTCCATTAATAGCACTGTTATCTTGAGTAGATTTGTATAAATAAATAAATGAATGCAAGAGTCTGTGAAAGCGAGGACAAATATTTCTGTTGGTTTTTGGCCCACTGGCTGCTATTTGCCTAACACTGCGTAACAGTGTAAGCGAGGACCCCACAAGGGCTCCAATTGTTTCCATAAGGGGATATTTTGAGTCTGGTCACAATCTCATAATGACTTCTTGTCTGTCAGACAGAAACAGTTGAGGCTGCCTTGCAGGAATCAGAAGCACTGTATGGAGGGCATTGTTGGTCGGGTATCAGCTAAGAGAATTGGGGTTAAAATCTGTCAGGGTGCAGCACAAATGTTTACTGAAGCAGAAATACTCTAAAAATTACTTTTTCAAAAGTGTGAATGGTTCAGTTGCTGCATTTACATTTGGTTAATGCCTCCTGCATGCTGAGCAGTTAAACATTTGTCTTGAATATAATTTTCCAAATGATTATAATCAATTCATTTTGAAGTCACATCATGTGGTCAGATTTGCATTTGCACAACAAACGCACACAACTAATGAGTTTGCTCAAAACAGCTGTGATACAGTCAGACACGCCGCCACCGTGTAATACAGTTCCACTGCCTCCACAGAATGAAAAAAGTAAACTCTAATAATCGACTGTTTCAGAGGAATGCCGCTGATAACTTTCTAAAGTCACCAAAGTCCAAAGAGTTATCTGTCAAACAGAATGACAGGGAGATAAAGATCAGAGGAAAACAGGGGAAAGCAGAGTTGGAGGGGGGAGAAAGTGAAGGTGAGGAGTTAAGCACCTAAGCTGGCAATAACGAAGGCACAGATGGCTGATACGATCTTTTGCTCTGACACCCAGATCATTAAAACTTCGAAATGATTGAAGGCCCCACTGTCCAGCGCAGAGGATCCTGAGGCAGAAAGGAGGTTTTAGACTTTAAGCTGTTTTTATACCTTAAATGGATCTAAGAAAAAATCAGCGTGCCAGTGATAACATTTACGCAGTGAAACTTTGTGCAATGGCTTTGACAAAACTATATAGTTCCTTAATAGCAGAATGGGTGTTTTTCTTTGCATTATCTACTATACTAAAGACACTGCTTCCCTGCTTTACTCCCGTATTACTCTGTGTCTACACAGGAAGCATAGCATGAGCAGCACATTTAGCAGAGCTCCATCTGTGGCACTACACAGGAGGCGTTCAGGTAAAGCAGGGGGCGTAGGCCAACTGTGTTTTGAGGCCAATACATGACACTATATGTATATGCAAGTGTAGGTATGCACATAAAAAGGAGAAAAATATACTTGAGGCCTACATAGCACACATTAGACAGCTTTGTTGATGAACATAATAGTAGTGTATTGTTCCATCAGACGTGCCAGTTGCCCCAGTTACTTGCACTGGTCACAAAACTGCTGATCACACTTAAAGTAGAAGATTTCTGTGTTTCACATTATTAGCAGATAATATGGACACTGATCCCTCATAGTTAGGAGGTATTCTATTCTCAGCCAGTGCATGACTTCATTTTTTGTATAAACAGTAAATACTGTTGTTTTTGATCTGATTGGCTCTTTAAGGGCAAAAGTATTCAAAGCTTTTTGTCAAAAAAAATACAGCACATAGCTTTGCCACAAATTACACTAAAGTCACAAGATCATTGACAGTTTCAGACACCTTCTTGTGAAGCTGTGGGTACAGCAGTGATTAAAAGCTAGCATCAGCACTCTAACATACGAACAGTGTCAACATGCTGATGTTAAGCAGGTATGTTTACCCTCTTCACAATCTATTTTAGCTAATTAGTTAGCTCATTAGCTAATACAGTACAGTGCAGCTGAGGCTGATGGGAATATGGCAATGAAAACTGAAAATTTTAATTCTGATCTTATGATGGCACTGGGTGAAAAGTCAAGAGGTCACAGAAGTAATTACAATTTATTTTGAGGGGAACATAGCGCCGGGGGATAGAGCTGGAAAATGTTTCATGATAAAATGTTTAAGTCAATATTGATAATTATTAATAATTGTTAATGGCGTGTTTTTAATAAAGACCAGGAGAAAAAAAGCATATTTTGCACCTTACTTTTAGTACCTTATTTTGAATTGAACCAGTTTAGCATCAAGGCATACAAGTAATCATTTTAATGTTGAACACAACAATGAAAAAGACGCAAATAAATGAATTAATCAGCATAAATAAAACTTCACCTTGTTACACGTTAAACAAAGAAAGCAAGCAAAACCCAGAGAGGGGACAGAGAGTCACTGGGACAAAACTGTCACACTACACTGAGGTTAAAGTTATTCGTGACTGAAATCTAGATATGACTGGATGAAGACATCAAAGCAGCGTCAAGCAGGGAGTGCGTCACATAGGTAGATGGTGGGATTTTTAGGCTGTGAAGCCCATCTTAGAAGGGCAACCCCAAGTTGAGATGAGACGAGACAAGATGCTCAGGCAGCAGCAGACTTGTGTGCCTGAGGAGTCGTGAACAAAAGCCACAAAGTGAACAATGGAGGTTGATGGGGCTCCCTTATCAAGGGATAAGACATGATGTTATGAACCAAGGTGCGAGCACAATTAGGATTTGTTTGTGCAACCAAATTTTCCATTCTCAACATGTGCTGAACATATTAAAGGGAAACCATTGAACACTCCATCAAACACTTTTTTACTGCTATTAATGAAGTCTCTGTCGCCGATATGTATTGCTATTCTTTTATTGCACAAGTCAAGAGGAACTTTAGGAATTTTTTATTAAAAGTGATTTCATAAATGAATGACTGCTCAGGTGCTGTATCAACCTCCTGTATCAGAAAAGTTTACCTTCACTTCTCCCAGTCAACTGTGGCTCTAAATCTCCTGGCAGCAAACAACTGGCTTTTCACTAATGCCAAACCCCAAACAGACAAGGTGGACTGTCTTCATTATCCAGAGCATCACATGCTAATTTTTCACTCAGCATTTATAAAAAAAATAATTCTCTTTTTATTTAATTAAAAACAACAGTGGTATTCTGTAAACAAACTAGAAATTAAAAGGGTTAAAATTCCCCAAATCAATTAACATTTGGTACTTATGGTTAGGACAGATGTTAGTTCGAATAAATCTGTTGTTAAAGGTGGAAGATAATTTTAATTTAACATTTTTATGGCAGTTTCTGACTAGCACATTTTTGTCTTTAACAAGTGTGAGTGTGAGGTTTTTTTTTTTTTAAATGTGACACTGCATATGAATCAGTGTTGGGGCTAATCATTAACACATCCAAGACTGTGATAATAAAAGAAAAATTAATTTTTTTAAAAATCCACTTTTTACTAATTATTTTGAAAATAATTCAGAAAGTTCCTTTGTGCATTTTTTAAAATTAACACCTCACGGTTATACATCCTTTACAAGCACACATGGCATCCATCTCCGCAGCACATCTTATCTCAGAGACTGCAAAAGCAACTGGTGTTGAGGAGCGAGTAACACTGTTTCCTTCTCATTGTTGACTTTCCAATGCTAATCCCACCTCAAAACACCACGGAGTCTCCCACAATCCCACCAAACCTTTTAAACCCCACATCAAAAGCCATTTGCTGCCGGCAGGGTTGCCTGACCAGGCCACACCCAAAACAAGTCGCAGCGCAATCTGGTCAAATTACAACGTTCACCTCCCCCCATTTCTACCCTTAAAAGGGCACCTTAATATCCCCTCTACCACCTGGCTGGCATCAAAGCCTGAGAAAACCCGGTGCTTTGCAGGAAGACACATCAGCAACATTTTTGGCTCTCATTTCCTCCTGAACAGCAGGGGTGCAGGGGGACATGCCAAGGCCCCAGCCCAGCGTGAAGGAGGGGAAGACGGAGGTAGACTGGGAGTCTCTTTTGCAGCCAATAATGTCTGTAATTTGTCCACAGATGGAGCAGAGAAGAGACAAAGAAAAGGCCCGCAGACACCACTCATTCAACTGAAGGCACATTTATGAGCTCGTGTGAGTGTTTGTATTCCTGTGTGTAATTAGCAGTGGTGTGATACAGCCATCTAACTTGGCTGCAGGGTTACTGAGACCAGGACTCCTTCATTGCCCACACAACTTCCATCCTGGAGCTGCAGATGAGCATTGTGGAACAAAAATGGTACAAAGAAGAAAGACGGACGTTTCCAAGCATACACTTGGATGTATGATATGCGGTGTTGAACTCCGCTGACTGTGATGCACGCTGAATCACGCACGACAAACGATGCACAAGCTATTTCTTCACCATCTCTCCTCCAGTCTTGCCTTCTGGCCTTGTATGGCCTCTGCACACCCACCATATGCTAATTGCTGGAAGAGAGCTGTAATTTGTACATGATTTAACCTTTTAATAGAGAAAAGATGAGGTTGGCTACAACCTAGTCCCTCCGGATGTTGAAGCCAGAGAAGAAAAATACGGATTGGAGTGGTGATTTAGTCATCATTTAATTGTACTGTCCAATTATCTGTGCAATTCTTGTACCGAAGTGATTCGTCTGTTGCTTGTGTGTGCCTACATATGCACTTGTTGGTGGATTCTTACTTGAGGATAAATGTGTGTGCAAGCGAGAAAAAGTGTGTGTGTGTGTGTGTGTGTGTGTGTGGCTTTCAAAACAAGCTGGTGCCAAGGCTTAGCTGATAGGCTAATTAAGCTCACCACAGGGAATAAATGTTTCCTCTCTGCCTGCCATTTGTCACACCTGGCACAGAAATGTCACTAGGAAAAGGAAACACACACACACACACACACTGGCAGCAGAAAGACACACAGTGGAACAAGTGCTGAGGCGACAGAGCTACTGTGTGAAAGTAAGTGGAAGCAAGAAGGAAACCAAAAAAGAGACAAATGAGACAGAGACGCGCAGCAGAAGAGAAGAAGATGCAGGAAATTGCACAAATGAGGGAAAATGATTAAAACAATGCTGGTAAGAAAAGAGAAACAAACTAGAGGGAGAAACTTTCTGAGCTGCGCCAGACATCGACATCCTCACACAGCACTGAGTCTCATCAGAATGATACTTCCGCTGAATATAATGTGAATAAGTGCTTCCTTCAACTACACTTACATGTATATACTCAGGAGGATGGCCCAAGATTACAAAATACACAGATCATTAAATGAATGTTGTGTAATTTTATCATCCTTCATGCAAACCAGGGTCTACATCTGGATTTGAAGCAGGAAAGTTATAGTTTCAGTCCACACACCCCTCAGTCACCCCATTGTTTTTAATTCTTCATTTATTTTGTGGCCTTTCAAGATATAAGCCGAAGATGAAAGCTTTGTATTTGGAAGCAGATTTTGCACATCCAGGTGCATAAGAAAAAAACCCATCTTCCCTGTCTGTACCGGCTGTGATGAAAATCCCTGCAGAGTTTGACTACAACATCTAAAATCCTTGTTCGGTGTATTCTAAAGTTCAGCTGAAGTTAATATGAGTCAAATCAAATCTCGCTTTGCATTTCCCTTGCTGAGCTGTAGCGTGGTGATATTTTCTGGTAATCACGTGTAGACGGAGGCTCTCTAGCCCGTGGAAAAGCAGAAGACAGGGCTGCACGATCTTGTAAACAAAACAGACAAGACATTCTAATGTATTGTTCTTCTGCAATGTATATACTGCAATATGAAAAAACACATATTTTCATTAGATGACTTGAATAACTCTATCTAGACAGAATTAATCGTTCTGGAATGATTGGGGTTTAGTAGGAAAGTTAATCTGCATCAAAAAGAATTATAAATGAACTGAAAAATGCTGAAAAAAGCCATTTGGAAAAGGTGTAGTTTTTTGCTTTGCATGGCATTCAGGTCTGGCTGTGCACTTGTCATACAGAGCTTTGTGGTGCTGATCAGCAGTGCAGCAGAGTATCTGTTTGTGGTCAACATCATTCTTCCTGTAGCTGAAAATAATGCAGTTCTGTTTGTGACCAAAGTTTCCTTTTGGTGTTTCTCTCCTTGCTCATTTCACTGTGCACATTGGGAGCCTGTATGTTAACAAACTCTGAGTTTCAAAGAAAAAAATAAAGAACCCATAAATCACAATGATTTTCCAATCAGACAGACAAACCGTGGGAGTGTATCTATTTACAGTAAGCAGCAAAAAAGCTGATATAAATGATAAATTATATATTGTGAAGCCGCTTAAGCTGAACCAACCCTGAACCAGAACTAGAACCAGCCCAGAACCTGGGTAACATTGGTGGATTGGTGAAAATGGGGTGATAGAAGAAAACATAGTTTTTTTCTATCCTTTAGCCTATTCTTTGCTTTACCATGTTTTGTGCAGACGAGCACACATGTTGTCCTATTGATCATGGACATGTTGTCATTCACCATGATAAGCTCCATGGGATAAAGCGATCAATTGTTCAGCCCATCATGGATAACGACAGGTGGCTGGAAACAGCCCAGCTGAGGCCTCAGCAGTCAGTCAGATCTTCGCCGTGAGCTACTACATTTGCCATGTTATGCTTCAGCTTTCCCTCGTTTTCTCTCTCAGGCTCCCACACACCAACAGATGAGCTGCTTCACACTGAAATCTGCTATTTATTACAGGCGTGGCAGCTTAAGTGGAGTGTAGCCCTACAGCTATTGTAACACTATCACCACTAACCACCGCCCCAGAAGAATAGTTTTGTGTAGCACAGGAGAGCCAAGCGCGACACACCTAACAATCCACACAAGATTTAAGGTTGGGATAAGTAATAATGACAGAAATTATGTTAAGCCTCCTGCAGCTGACGTGAAGTTTTGTAAGGAATCCGGAGAAGAAGAAAAAAACCTCATACTTTGTTGCAACCATCTCGTTAGATTGAAACAAATGACCTGCTGTTGTTGTTGTTGTGGAGCGCAGCACCCAAATAGACGCCTTGTGAGCAAACACTGAACGCCTGGATTACACAGCAAGATCTGTGTGCTGGAGTGTGGCATGCAAGTGTTGGGGGGTAATTCACTTTCATTTCAGCTCGCCTCAAAATGTAAACCGAAACTACTTTTCATTTACAAGCGATTATTACCCGATAGATTAGATATAACATCCCTTTCAGCGCGGACGTTTTTCATTGTTAAAACTTTGATGGAATCCAACTTTCAGAATTGATTTCAATTGGAAGTTAAGCGAGTGCGCAAACAATGTGAGAGTGCATGCTGGCGTGATGTCTGAAAAAAAAAACGCTGCGGCTGTGGGAGTCAATGAAGACTGTGAAGGCTCAGCATTAGGGATGCTGCACCAGACTCAATCTTTTTTTCCATCCATTGCTGAAATTCATGCATGCCACATGGTGTTATTTCCATGGATCACTTCAAAGGGAAGTAGAATCAAAGATCTTGTACTTTACGGAAGCACACTGGCATCAGAGGCTCACTGATAACTTGCCTTTTTCATCTTTGTTCCACAGAGTCCTCTTATCTGTCTCTTGTCAACATGTCACTTAGTCATCCTTAACTAACACCAATCTTGGTACCAGCTGTCCTCTTCTTCCTTCTCCTCCCTTCCTCCCCCCTCGGCTGCCTCTCATTGTTCATTCCGTCTCTCCCTCCCTCCATGTTGACAATCGACACATTACCATTGCTGTCATCTGCTCTAATACACGCTACATGCAGTCCGACAGCGGCCGTATGGTCCCATCGTGTCCAGCACAGCAAGAATACGTTGGCCCCATATGGAGCCTCCCCACAGGGGGAACGATTCGGGGACGGCTGCTGGAAGTCAACGAGGATGCTGGCTAGATAATGCTTATAGACCAGTGACTTTCATAGCGCTACTGTACTGTGGAAACTTAAGCTGCTTAAACTGCAAGGTGGGACTATTATGTTGAAGCTCTGTAGCTTTCGGTCTCCCTCTTTCTTTTTATTTTTCAATTTCATTTCACACTTTCCTCGGGAACTCTGAAGAACAGAACATCGACTGTACCAGACGAGTTACAGCCCATTCAACTGATTTTTTGTGACACTTCATGAGCTTGCGACATCATTTTTTCCCCCTCCATGTGTCATTGTAAATTCTCACAATGTATTTAGATGGCTCAAATTAGGAAAACGCCAACTTGCTATGTTGTCGTTAAAGACCAATGTTCCCATGCAGCAGTTATAAAAGAGAAGAAGAGCAGAAATCAGACAGTATTCGAGCTTGCGCCTCTTAATCTCCCCTCCTCCGGCTCAGCCTAACTGACATTTTCTTAATTTATTCCTCTCTGGATTCCAACATTTTAATTAGGTCACTCCAAATCTCCTCCCACGCAGCGTTATTCCGAAAAACTTTTTTATTTCATCATGTTTGTCATTTGCCTCCTTCGTTCCTTTCATTCTCCGTCTTGCTTTTCTTTTTCGCACTTGTCAGTTTTGCTCAGTGGGTTATCTCGCTAATGATGTGCGGAGGTTTTCCGACCAAATCCTGCTGCTGCCAAAAGTAAATACAGCAGAGGTAAATACATAATTGAATCGTGGAAATAAATAAATGAGTAGGTTTAAATAAAGGAATCTCTTTTCTGTGTTTTTGGGGTGGAAGGAAATTGGAAGATTTGTGAAAGTGCTTCTGTCAAGTAGATGGCTGCTGTGCCTGGTTGTCTGTACTGTATATGTACACATATATGTTTATGTAGGTCAGTGTCTACAGTATGTGTGGGTGTATGATCATACTTTGCATAAGTGTCTTCTTGAGACCTTATACAAAGTTCCCATGGCTTACAGCGCTCTGCACACTTGTATGTGTGTTTGTTTGTTCTCTACTATAAGAGAAAAATATGTATAATCTGTAAGTTGTTCCTCAGTGTGCTAGGAGTTGTGGCTTATCTCCAGCCTCAGTGGAAACAAGAGGAAATTACTTTTCTGCAAAGCGTCTGACAAGGCAAAATCCTTTCCACGTTTTCCAGTGGCACAGCGGGACACAAAGTGTAACTTAACGGCTTTGCTGAAAGGGGTGTAACACACAACCGAGGTGGTGCCCTTCTGGTTGCAATTCTCTTTTATGGTCAGCCAGTAGTTGTGACTGACCTGAATGCACCGTTGGATCGTGGTTAAACATCTTTGGACCACTGTCACCTGTAGTCTTGATAGTGTGTAAAGCCGTGGTCATCACCCATGATGATGATGATTTTCAGCTTTAAGAACCCAGTCTGTTTTTACCAAGTGATGCAAAAAAAGAGAAAAACCAACAAAAAAGAGCCAAAAACTGCAGTTCCTTAAATGGCCACTGGAGGTTGGCTTCAAAAGTGAGTCAATCTCCATAGACCTCTTTGTTAAAATGTTCAACTTTACAGCAGAAACAAACAGGTTTACAGCCTGGTATAAACAACATCTTTGGTTTGTATAGGTCATTTTATCATTCGTGACAACTGTAAAAGGAGGGAATTTTTATATTATTCACCTGTTTAAATTGTATTAAGGCTTAAAGTTATACACGGCAGTTGTGTGCTATCAAAGAACAGTCCTCACACTGAGCTACAAAACTGCTGTTAAGGAAACCTGTGGAAGAGTTTGTCCATCTCTATTTGCAGACTATGCTTGCTACCGACATACCAGCTGCGGTTCCATGTTAAAGTTCAGCTTAATATTGTAACATGCACAGCTTGGAATTCAGTAGTGCTAATTAGACACTGAAAGGGGAAAGAGGAATGCTATAATCACACCCACATGACATCACTTTCACAATGGCTTCCTGACATACTGTAAATCTGCTTTGCCACAGCAACACAGCAGACTGGAAGTGTCACTTCAGGCCATTAAAAATAATTGTTGCAGTGCTCTCACTTGTGTGCAACATGATGTTAAGGGATGGATGTAAAGCTGGAAATAACTAGACAATGACTCAATAAGTCATTTAGTCTGTGGCAAATTTGATAATAGATGAACTGTTTAGAAATATCTATAAAAATTCACATATTTGGTTGTTTTCTGAAATCTTTGACCCTCCTCTGACCTCTTTATCTGCCTTCTGACATTTTATAAACTAATACAATATTTCTCTGATTAATCACTGATTTAAAAATACTTAAAGTTGTAGCCCTAGATGAATGGCATAACTTTGTAAACCATATTTTTAATTTAGTTTTCTCTACTGAAGAACATTTAATTACACTGAAAAAATAAAATGAGAAATTATACTGCCACTACAGTACAGATGTTACAGCCAGTATCAACAATATGGTTATAATTAGACTGATGTCTTTATAGCATTATAATAACTCTGCATAATAATAATAATTTTGCAGTTGTTATGTAAAACCATAGACACATTTCTATCTCATTTCTGAACAGTACCAGGTCCACATCAATCTGAAAGTAGAAGATGAGCTGCGAAAACAGGCCAGACAACATGTGCTGACCCTTTTTTTACGCATTGATGGCAGTTGGTGATTTGAAAAAGTTTGAAAAGGCATAAAATTCCCCTGCAGCATCTTCGTATTTTTAAACAGAAGTATGGGGTTTGTCTTTTTTGAAGCGAGCTGATGAGGAGACGGGGAGATCAAGCAGAGAAAAAGTCAAAGGAAATTACAGAAAAAAAAACACCAAATTATTCATTCAGTTGACCTACTAATGCAGTTCTTCTAACATTCTTTACAGTTTCGCTCTGACTCTCTGATGTCCAATGCAGGAAATAACATAAGGCTGAGGAAGTCCCCAGAATGTTTCATGAATCAATGCACCGAGAGACGTTCGATTTAAGTATTTCCTGGCTGAGTTTTGTCTACTTCTTCTTTTCCTGTTATGGAGACGGGATGTAGCCAGAGGAAATTCATGTCATCCACATCCACTTGCATATACATACTCTAATTAGATATAAAAAAAAGGCACAGACACACAAACTCAGCCACCCATACAAGTACATACACACCTGACAATTCCACGCACCATGAAACATATTCATTAGTCTGCTCAGTCTGTCTGATTCTCTCTCTCCTATTCTCCAAGACACAACGACTCTCCATTTCTCCAGAGGAATGCCAGCAAGATCCAGTTCCACCACAGCCCAACCACCACCAATCAGACTTTCCTACCACAACGCAGAGCACTTCAAAAACTGCAATACTGGTTTGTTGGCTGCCCTCGATGCTGATCCATTTGAATGAGTCAGTGCTAGAAGGCCCAAGGATTGCTAATCCATGACCTTCTAAGAAAGATAAGCTGAGAAAGTCAGCTCTATCTTCACCACACTGCAGTGAGGGCTGCAAAGGCTGATCTCCAGCCTCGTACTCTCATGCGCTCGAGGGTCTGGCTAAAGCGTCTCTCTGCGACTGTAGAATTGCCCCCCCCCCCATTGAGGAGAGATTCCGCCAGATGAGTGCAGTAATTATGTGGTTAGCCTTGGCAAGTGGTGGAAGCTAGCTGATTATTGGTACAACTGAAGGAAGATCGGCTACAGTGGTGCACTGTGTGGCAAACCGAAACCAGGCAGGAGCTTCACTCCCCTCTGTCTGGGAGGAAACTGTTAAAGAGCCACACAGAGCATCCTCTGTATGTGTGTTTGTCAGTGTGTGTGATGCAGCGAATACCTTTACTGAGGGGTGTAAGGATAGCTGAGGTTCACTGGGTTCAGTCACACTGTGAATGCAAAGACTGCCTTGTGTATGTGTTGAGGATTTTGTGAGATTAGACTCAAGAGTGCGGCACTGTAACAAAGTCAGAAATCTATCACACGTTTACGAATCACTATCCTCCCCAGACACACACACACACAAATAATTTTGATTAATTCTGAGCCCTTTTTGCTTCTGTCTGGTTGGAGAGTTAAACTTCTCCTGCAGCACTGTTTACAAGCTCTTGTACTTTCATCAAATGCACAAACTTCCTCTGTTCCTACGGTATTGTGGAACAATTTAATGATTATATTACCATGTAAAACAAATCCTAATACAAAGTGACAGATCAAGCCTAATGCTTACTAGTACATACGGAAACCATATGGGCTTGTCACCATAGTAAAGACAGCTTCTGCTGTGCTAATCATTCCGACATAGCAGATGCACAGACTGAGGCATTATTGGCAAAATTAAAGCTACTTTCCCTCCTTTTCCCAGTGTGAAACAGCTGTCCAAAAATCGAGAGAGTAAGCTGGAGAGAAACAACAGAAAAAAAGGGGAGAATGGGGGGGTGGGAGGGGCAAATGAGGAGTGGAGCAATGGCCGATAGCCATACCCCAGAGCGACTCAGATCAGATCCCCCAGAGTTGAGGATTAGGTTTTTGATCCAGATTTTAGGCTGGATTTGGAGCTTTTTTCCTCAAGCTGGGCCCATGTGAACGTCAGGGTTTGCTCAGTGATGTCATGTTGTTTGTATGTGTGCATTCGTAGAGAAACAAAGAGACAGAGGAAAGCGCTCATGGCCATCACTTGGTATTCAGAGTACGTTGCAGCTGGTTGCCAGCCACAGAAGGAGCAGTTAGCCAGTCCGGCAGCATCAATTTGTCAGCAAAAAAAATAAATAAAAAATCCTCTGGGGCCCCTGGGAGCCAAAGCGGGGCATTGGCAAGAGCGTGGAGAGCCTGGGGTGACCCAGCAGGTGCTAAATACACACAGCTGTACACTGATATAAAAAACAGCAAAAGATACACATATCATTCACAATGAGTGCATACTAATTATGACAAGTGTGTGACAAACGTACATATTTAGCCCCATTTACCCCATTTAGTAGTTCTACAACACAGCGACATAAACAAACACACAGCTGCAGTGTTATATTAGCAGCTGCTGTGAAGAGGGGTCAAAGACAGTGCACGTCATGCAGCCGGTGTCCTCTGAATTATCTGGTCCACTGCACTGAGACGACATGTGGAGCGCAACGCACACACACGGGAACACACACACAGGACAGAATTATCACCTTCCCTGACCTTTGATGTTCAACGTTGCATTCACATACCCACACACATACCTCTACAAACACACACACACACACGCATGAAGAGTGTATACCGCCGAGGGCTTCATAACCCCACAACCCTTCATCCATTAAACATAAGTAATGTAACATGGTGCTGGATTTCTGTGCATGCAGTGTGCATTGACAGTACAGGCCCTGCTGGCAATAAACAGTTTGATCTCAGGCATCTCTGACACCCAGCACACACTGCATTTATAATTCAGTGTATACAGTACTTCAGCTTCTCTCAGGGATTATGTTCTTACTGTTTTTATTGGTTAAATTAAATACATTTAAGGATTTTTGGCTTGGTGTCACTGGTGCACACGAGGAGCAGGAAAGACAGGATCAATAATTCAGGGGGGCATACAGACAGCATGACATGGAACATGATATATCACCGAGAAGAGCAGCGGAGTAAGAATTATGCTCACAATGCACTGTCGCTTTACTGTGTAGGAGGAAAATTCAGAAACATTGTATTCAATCACATGAAACTACATCACTTTTCTATACTGCATCTTTATTGCATTTATATATGGCATCTCTATGGTAATGACTGGCTTCTCCTCAGGATGTGATCTGTAGCTTCACATGACGTATATCCACCACATGTAATTGTGCACAGATCGTTAATAGGGTTTTGGTTTTTCTCGTTTACATATAGGCAAATATTAATATCATATCCTGTTCACAAAACAATTAGCTCAAGGTCCACTTACTCGCTCATTCTGGTGAAAATCACACAGTCCTCATTAGCAGATGGTGCTTGGTATAAGGAAAGTTTGAACATCTTCAGTTCCATGACTGAAATGAACAAACTCCATCTGCTGATAAGGGCCATGCTGGAGGGGGACATGTGATGCAGTGGAACATGATGACAAGTATCACTTGTCGCTCTCATTTAAAATTGCTAATAATGAAAGCTGCAGTGTCCTGGCAGCCAGGAACAATAGTTTCTTCATCCAGGACTGAAGTAACTCTGATCACACAGAAATGAGCGATGTGCAACACAATCAGAAAACTAGACATCTCCATGTGAATGTCAAATCCCGAAATGTAATCAAAACCAGGATAGGATTTTTGAAAGAATAGTTTGACATTTAGTAAATCTGCTTATTCATTTCCCACTGGGAGTCCAGACGTGAGGATCAATACTACTTTAATGTCTGTACAGTAAATAAGTAGTGGAAGAATGCGCCAGTTCCAGTTAAACACTGGAAACTGCAGGAAACAGATAGCCTGTCTCTGTCCGCTAATGAACATGTTATGTATTGCTTGTATAATCAATACAGAATATGTGCATTATTGTAAATGCAGAACATTTCCTCTAAACACGGATACTAGCACTACTTTCTGTTTCCTGTTTTACTGTTTCCTGTTCTTTCTTACAATGTTAAGCGCTTTGTGACGACCTGTGTTGTAAATATGCGCTATACAAATAAAACTGAATTGAATTGAATTGAACTTGCCACTATATTGCACCACTGCCAGTGTACATAGGTTGAAATTTTATATTTTTTACTTTATCTTACTTTATTTTATTTGTACTATACTTTGATCCTTTCTGTAATGTATGACACTAATATAAAGATGAGAGAGAAATGTCTTTTTGGTTACTCTGTATGTCCTGGATGTATAGAGACATGCACAATAAAAATCTTCTATTCTATTCTATTCTATTCTATTCTTCTACTAGTGTGCATGAAAACGTACTAACGCCACATTCACTGCTACTGTTGCATTAATACAGCACCATTTAAACCACTAACCCTGTCCATCAGGTATACAATGTAATCGCTTTAGCAGAAGCAATATAGCATATAAGCCGTGTTCCAGGTCTACAAACAACAACAAAAAAGAAACAAAGAAAAATAAGAATGAGAAGATGCAGCAAAATAATTTAGAGAAGCTAATAATTCCCCCCTGCTCATTAATCTCCATTGCTGCCACTGGACATAATACAAGAGAAAATATAGTCCTATTCCTTTGATTATTTTTCCCACCTTACAGCAACATGCTCACATCAGGCAAATAGTTACCACCTCATTACAGTCCTCCTCTATTGCTGTTAAATTGCAGTCATTTGTGTCTTTTAGGCAAATAGACTTGAGTGCTAAGCAAGCAGACGTGCCCTGGCTGAATTATAATTGCCTTGACCAAATCTCTTTCTCAGCAGTAAAGAAAACTATGTATGCACACAGTATATACACCTCTGGAGCACATGCATATGCGCATATAATCACGGCAAACTCGGGTGTCACACTGAAGTTCATCCATATACACCGGCTTCGTGCTTTCTATTTTGCATGCGCAGGTACGGTATGTGGTTGGTGTGCTCACATTTCAGCCCTCACAGAGGCAGCCAAGCCTCGTCCAGAGACAACCATTAAGTATGTATGAAAGTTACTGGAGGAGTGTCGAAAGACTTGGCCCTTCGTGAAGAAAAAAAAAAAAGGACACATTCACGTATACACCGGATAAACTCGAGAGTTACATAAAAAGATTGTTGTAGGCCTATTTGCCAGAGTAAAACGGATTTTACTCACAGCAGATTTAACTTGTGAAAAGTTAGACTGGCCATTTGGAGGGGAAAGAGAGAGAGAGAGAGAGAGAGAGAGAGAGAGAGAGAGAGAGAGAGAGAGAGAAAAAGAGCTGTATTGTTCTTTGTTTGAGCTCACAGACACAAGCAGAGTGCTGACACCAATAAGCAGTCAATGATTTTTCTAATGGTGCTATTCTATGGAATTGCAATTCTCGTGAGGGCAGTTAAAGCCCTGAAAGCCGTGTGTAAAGTCCCCTCCTGCTCAGACACACACATGCACCAAAGTCTAAAACCAATCGTGGCAAGCCTTCGCTTTCCCTTAACTTCCCCTTCAATGGAGTGTATGTGTCTCCATTAACCCTCTGTCTCAGTTCGCCTTTTTTGCTTCCCTCCATCGCATAATTTAACCAACTTTGCTGCTCAGCCACAGCTTCGCTCTTTCTCCTCTCATACATGGACACACACTCCCTTTAACACCTTTCACGAACTGCTCGCCAATGCCGTTGAGGGAAACACAGAGGCCTTTATGCCCTCTTGAAAGTGTTACGCATATGTGGGAATGCACAAGCACGCGAGGATTTATGCAACAGGATAGAGGGAGTGAGAAAGCGAGAGGACTCGTGGGTTAAATGTTCAAAGGGTTTGAAATTCAAATCGGAAACTAAAACTGTTGCACAGAAATTACCAGGCTTCCAAGTTTCCAACCATAGAAATGACTTAAGTACGTAGCAAAATGGTGTTTGACATCGCTCTCGCACAATCACCCATTCTAATTATCTCCCTCTGCCCCCTCCTCGCCGCTCACAAGCACTTCTTTTCCCCCGTACATTGTAATTTCTGTATACCTCTGAGGCACGGCGTCCAATGAGATGGAATGGGAACTGGACGGATAGTTGGAGACGGATGAGAAAAGTGAGTTACTGGTGAGCACGAAAATGAGAGAAAAAGTCTATGAGAGGGGAAATGGGAGTAAAATAAGTGGAACGAGAGCAATTGACGAGAGAGAGAGCGAATCCAGCGAAAGAGCAGGTCAGCTCCGGCGGCAGCGGCAGCGTGGAAGTGTCTGTGGAGCGTTGCTGATGTGATGGCATGATGATGATGGTGTTGATGATTCACCGCTGGTAGGAAATCAGAGAGAAGAACGTATTATTATCACGCAGCTCAATTACAGCGCAATTTCTCCCCGGCAGCGACAGCCTCTGCAGGGCTCCTCATTGAAGCTGATTTGGGAGGCCTGCAGCGTCTGGAGGACCAGCCAGCGACTCAGTGGTGCAGTGAGACATCCCCACTTGAGATGGGAGAAGAACAAGAAGAGGAGGCAGGAGAGGGCGACCGGAGGGGAAGAGGAGTGGGATGAAGAGGGTGAGGAAGTAGTCAAGGAGAAAGGGTAGACGGCGTGAATGCGGGCGTCTGCATCAAGACCTTGCTGCACTTGAAGTGGAGGCAGGCGGGAAGAACAGACAGGATCTAAATGCACTGCTGATTGAGAAAACACCTGCTCGGTAATGAGCACGAGCTCTCCGGCTGGTCCTGGTGGTTTAACATGAATACTGAAGAGCAGCTATTCATGTGGTGCACAGAGTGTTTTATAATTTTATTTACTCTCAAAGTGTGTGTGTGTGTCTTTGTGTGTTATGCATGAGCCACGGGAGAAGGAGTCGAGAGACGGAGACCTTTGTGCACATTCAGGCATGTATGCGCGACGCACATTGTGTGGTAGAATGCTTTTTTGCAATTCGGAAAGGTGACTATTCTATGATTTTATGCTTTCTGTAAGTGTGTGCCTTTAGAACGGAGGGGACGCTGAAGAGTCTGTGAGGGTGTGTGAACATATAGGAATTTCAAGTGGGTGTTTGCATCCAGTAGTACATTCGTGCTGTCTCCAGTGTGCCTCCAAATATCCTATACAGTGGCTGCCCTGAGGCAAGGGCACAATCAGCTGAACTGCACCATTCACCTCACAGTGAGACATTACTCAATTTGACCTTGACCATAAACCCTGATTCTCTTGTATACAATGTACTTTTAAGTGTCATGATCATGTGGTGTCCTATGTGCTAGTTCAAATAGCACCTCTAGACCATATTTTCAGATTTTCTGTAATGGGAATACGTACCACTTGATACAAGGTCTAATGTTGCCATTGTATCCTTTGCCTCTCCTATCCTCCTTGTATAGCTTCAAATCTGCACTAATCAATATTTTATATTAAAGAGATGGATCAAACCACTATCTGCACTGTGAAAAACCTCCTACTCACCCGACTCTGCAGTTTCTCTCAGACGCTGCATTTGAGTGTTTTTCAGTTTATTGTTTTTATGTTTTTTTGTGCTGGCAAAAGCATACGTTTTCCAGTTTTCCATACATATGGCTTTCTGTTCCATTCTTGTGAATACAATATCTCTCAAGGATGAACTGATTAGATTTTGCTGATCAAAAGTCAAAGGTCAGTATGAGCTTATGTCGGTCCCATTCTTCCGAATGCAATAAATCAGCAATGCCTTCAGCGAATTTCTTCAAATTTGGCACAAATAGGAACTTGGACTGAAAGATTAAATAATTAGAGTTCAGTAGTCAAAGGTCACTGGAATCTCTTTCTGGCCATAAGTTAAGAATGAATCTGTTCATTATGAGATTTTACACAAATGTCTAATGAAATAAAATGATAAAGTGATATTTTTTATCCAAAAAGATCAGTTTTAGACTGAGATGGATGTAAACTGCAACCTGACTGATGTGTGGAGTCTTGCAATCACGAGGCAGTAACCCAAGTTTCTATACTGTTTTTATTCGCACTCTACTGTACCTCATTCCCACAGGCAGTGGAGGGGTATTTCAAAGGAAAAAATGTCTAAAGAACCCAAACTAGCTGGTGAGCAGCAGTGGAATACTTGAAGAAATGACCTTTGGGAGTTGGTGGAGACCAAAATAGAGCTTCAAGGGGCAATAGATATTGGATTTACATTCATGTAGTGGCCAAAAACTTCAAATAAATGCTGTTGTTACTCCTCAAGTCTTTGTGTCTGTATTGTCAAAATCATTAACAGAAAAACAAACGTCTCCCATATGTTTTCATTGGTCATATTCATTATGACATGACAAAATACATTTTTTGTGGCTGCATCATTTTTGCTTCAGTTTAAATGTTGGTATCACTACCAAAATTTATATTGACTCTAAAGTTCCCAAAGGTTGGAACACAAGCAGCCATTCATTGTCCAGATGTGAACGATACAAAGAAATACATATCCATCAAAGTGACTAATTAAACCATCAAAATCACAACTTTTAAGTGTGAACGGAGAACTGGGATTATTCCCTCAACCATCCTGTTCAGTCTAATCCTAAATCGGAGCTCCTATTTAGTGATGCTTGATAAAACCAGCTTGATCAGTGTCTTGGCACCAGCATTCTGCTAAATCCTAAGCTTCACCAATAGAGGGGAAAAATTACAGACCTGATCCCAGCGTTAGCGGAGGCCATTTGGACTCAGGTTAGTTTCCAGAAATGGTCTCCAACCACATCGTCTTTGCCAGCCGGGCCCAGGCTACACTAACAAGCCTCCAAAACCCAACCGGGTTTCCCCCTGGGGATTACGCCGGGATTTGAGTCGACATCGGATTTGTAGAAGGGATGAGACATTTATCTTTTCCTTTTTTTCCTCCCCCCCCCAAATATTTCTTCCTCCAGCTTTTCTTCTGTCTTGCATATCTGTCTCTCCTTTTTCTGCAAGTCTCTTTCTCTCTTTCTCTCTCCTCTCGCTTTCTCTCTTAATCACAGAGACAAGTCTTCTGGGCTGTTGGCATTCAGCTCCAGTAGTGAGAAGAAGAAGAAAAAAAGAAGGGAGGAGGAGGAAAAGGAAGAAGAAAAGCACCGCTGTCAGTTCCTCTCCTCTTGCTCCACGGGACTGGAAGGACAAAAGCTTTGCCTGACAAGCCGGATCGCCCATATCTCTACCCCGCCGTCATGTCATCACCCTGTGTCTTCACCACACAGCCATGTACTCTTTTCTCTCTCTGTCACAACCCTCCCCCTCCCCATCTTATTACAATAACACAATACACGGAGATTAGGGCATGGTGTATTGAGGAGGAAATAGCAAGGCAATAGCTCATGTTCAGTGTCATTAGTCTGTGTGGGTGTGATTACATGTGCATGTGCATGTGCATTTTACATGTGTGGATCAGCGTGTTGCATGTCAATGGAGCAGCGTTGCAACAATTGCAGAGAAGTGGGCAATCTGCAGTGTGCTTCCCCCCAGTAATAAGGCTGTCGAGTGTTTCTTCACTGAGATGTGACCATTATGCTTGAAATACAAACTGACTTCATGCTGTCTAACGATCCCCTACAGAAGTCTATTTAGGGTGGAAGCTGCGAGGAATGGAACGGAGATGAAGAACATACACAGGATAAGGAAATAAAAGGACACGACTATGACTACAGGCAATCGGACTCATGGACTCTCGCCATGTCACACCTCCTTGCTTGACAGCCAATACCGTAAGGAGAAATATCACTTATGTTCCATTATGAAGACACATCCTGATCCTCTCTAAAATACAAGTTGTATAGAGTAGGTGCAGCAAAACCCAGTAAATATAAAACAATACTTTACCAACCGATTGTCTCTTGACTGGCTATGAACAGAGATTTGTGTAATTTCCATGTTTCATGCTCATAAGCAACCAAAAACTGCAAGTGTACAATTCAAAATCAAAATAACCCTGTGATCTTAAAGCTTTTGAAAACTATTATTCCATAAAGTCAAGCAACTAAAAAGATTAGTCCGAATCTGTGGAGCAGACATCAAGAAACCCGAACTTTTATTCCCGAGTGCGAGTCAAAATTAAACATGTTGGAACTTACATGTCCCACAGTGCAAGTTTACCTTCTTTCAGTTGACTCTCTCTGCTTGTTAAACAGCCACATCATCCAAACTCCACACCCCAAGTGAAAAACAAATGGTTTCTGGGTTTGAGGTCTCCAAACCAAAGCCGAGATTCGCCCTGATGGCATCACCATGATCTCATCAGGGTTGATTCCGCCAACATTATAAAGTTGCTCCAGAGAGCTTGTGACTCTTTTCATCAGGGAGTGCCATGCAGAAAATTGGCAGAGTTCAAAGTTAAAATTTGAAAACGAAAAACTCATTAGTTGTTCTTTACTGGCAATTTAATGCCTAGTAACTCAGTCGGACTGTGTGGTTGATTTAATTCAGATTTTGCTCAACACTGATGCAACATATTTGTGAAATTTTCCAAGGAAAACATGAAGATGCAGAAATCACATGAAGCTGTTCTATCTTTGTTAGACTGTTTATGTTCAAACCATCGCTCACAATAGAGAAACTTATAAAACACGGCGTTTTCAAGGGCTTTAAATTCATTTCTCTTAGATCAAAAGAAGATTTTTTTCTTATTTTTCGGTTCAGACTGAGCTCTGAGACTCATGCTGTGTGCCTGGGCTTAAAAATAAAAAGCCGATCATGGCTACTGGAATTCTGAGTCATTTGTACCTAAAGACCCATTTCCACAGTCTTTCTGAAATTAACCCCAAAAGTGAGTGGGCAACAGAACCAGTTTGCTGGAACAGGTTCTTGGGTTGAATATGAACCTTTATTAAGGAAGAACAAGAGAATGATCACAATGTAAGACAAAAATGATCCTATTAAAATTCAAACCACTGCAATGAATTTACAGTGGTGCTCTGTGGGTTTCATTTTAAAAAACTACATTTCTTTGTGGATCATGATAAATGCAGCGTTATGTAATTTAGGCCAAGTTTCTTATAGGAGTTGGCACTAATCTGTTATTATAAAATACAGTAGGATCTATTTAAAGGGCTAACCCTGAAACTACAAAACAGCACGGGAGTCGAGCGCTTGGCCTAATAACCCCTCCATATGGTGATGGTCTGGTCTAAACCTGTGTGTGTGTGTGTGTGTGTGTGTGTGTGTGTGTGTGTGTGTGTGTGTGTGCAGCCTTTTAGCTTTGAGCTAAATATCAACATGGATACCAGACTTCAGATAAAACTAATTCAGCCTCCACCACCCCACCACCCCACCCCACAGACTTGTCTTCCTATCTGTCTCTCACTCTGTCTCTCTCTCAGGCCTGTCTGCTAAGCCTCTTACCTATGGGATTATTGGCAACACTAGGTATTATATGGCTTCATTCATCTGGATGATGGTTTATTAATGTGTTGGGGAATGAAACCATCTGTAACGGCGGCAGAGGATGATGGGAGGATGAGGGGGAGATTGTTTCACCGAGGCAGCTGGACTGAATTGGTGGTGACAATTTTTCGTGCATATTTGTGTGTGTGTGTGTGTGTGTGTGTTTGTTCACAGAGTGGTGCAGCTCTAATTGGTAGTAATGGTGAGCTTTGTTTGACTAGACTTGAGAGGAGAGAGATGAACAGTAGCTGTGATCTTTGATTTTGCAGTTGAAGCGTACAAAGGCACCAAGCTGAACGCAGAGCACACACAGACATGCAGGCTCATGCAGGATCTAATGTGATGCTCAGAAATGCACATCAATCTGTAAATGTACCGTCAATAAAGGACCCCCAAGTTGATTATCTTTCTGCTTTTCTGCTTTCAAATTCAAGGAAAAAGCCTCAATAAATGAGCGGAGGAACATAATGGCATGTGTGCATGGGGTCGCCGTTTCCCAGCTTTGGACGGAAAACCAATACAGTTCTAGAACATTACATCCTACACATGCTAAAAGTGCACAAACACTGCCTTCATCTGATTGATTGAATGCTTTCAATCGTGGGGTATCTACTAAAGGACTTCAACCTAGATCAACACGGCGGCTTGTTTAGAAACTTTTTCCTATATTCCAAAAATAGTTCAAAAAATGTATTTCTAAGGACATCTGAGGCAAGAAATAAGTCAATGAGTGGCTGAATCTGCCTTCATTTTAGATCAATAAAATTGAATTTAAAAGTTTTTAGGAGTTTCCAAGGATGGCAAGTTCTACCGGACACTCTTGATTTGTGTAAGGTATCCTAGACTTCAAATCTCTGCAAATGAGGAGTTGTCATAATACAACGCAGTGCTAACAGAATGCACTGCATATCTGCGTACACAAACAATGAATGGGAAACATGGAAAAAAGGGATCAGACACGTAGCAAAACTAGTGCAACTGCAGGGGTCACATATGCTTTGGCCTTAACAGACACAAAATCTCAACCCTCTTTCGGACTCCCATGTTTGATGCTGGTTAGAATTCCCAAAAGCCCAATTCATATCTGTAATATCATCATCTTGAATGTGTTGTCAGACCAACAGTGGAAATCCCATGACAGTGAACAATCACTGTATAGAAACCAGAAAAAATCTGAAAATCATTATATTTGGAAGGCCAGAACAAGAGAATATTTAGCTTTTAAAATGATTCAAATGATTAATCAGAAGAAACTGCAGCTGATTCATTTCTTCTTGGGTGGATCAACTATGGTGGGAACAACCCTGCTGGAGAGTAGTTATAAAAGCTGGCATCAAGACAAAGGAGCGTCCACACATGCTGCCTTGTTTGCAAAAAATTTGCCTGAGGAAGGAAAAATGTTTGCAAAAAATTTGCCTGGGGAACGCCTGTACTTAGTTTAAAGCATTGCAAATGAAGGTAAAGGCAGCTCTGACTCATGGTGTGGATACTTCTTGCATTGCAGTTAGATCATTTTTTGTAACCCACAAGTGCACATGACTACTTTATTTAATTTCAAGGGCTAAAAGTCGATACTGGACTCTTGATCTGATTTCTGTTTTTTTCAAATCAAATAGGCAAAGCATTGAAATTTCAAACACCCACTCTAGTCTTCACAACGGAGGTATTTTTACGTACTTGTACACGTCATTCTGATGTTAAACTCTCAACACACTGGTTGTTATTAACTCGATGCCGCAGTTATCCATTTGCCCTATTAAGCTTAATATGATAATGGAACTTGCTCCACTCTCATCTCCTGAGCAAGAGTCAATATAATTGACAGGACTGTGTGAGTCATGCCACTGTGTTTTCAGTTCCCGATTGTACGTGTAGTATTTCTAATGTCGTGACACCTGTTGAATAGTGGAACGGCTATTTGTTCTTTGCGCAATGTCAGCAAAGAGACAGAGGAAAAGGCAGAACGAGACGTAAGAGGATGACATGCATACCACGCCGAGGAGGCCTGCAGAACATTCAGCACCTGTGCTAGAAGGAGTGTTTAGCAGGGAAGTGTCTGTGTTGTGGTATTTGAGCTGCTATGGATACCCCAAACTTTGAGTCTGCAAACTATACAAGCACATAATCTAAAGTTTCAGGATTCCACACTGACACTGACATTTTGCATATTAGTGGGATCGGCTTAGTGGAATAACATGACAGGGTTTTAACGGTATTGCATTATGATAATGATAAAATGTTTTCTCCGTTGCAGGAAGAGGCCTGGTGTCATGTATACAAATTACATTTCAACATCAAAGTGTCTCGGATTTTTCGATGTGCCTCTTTCAAGTCTGATGCTTCTTGGCTTAGATCCGAATATATTCTCAGCTTTTCTCAGAGACTAACTCTCGCAACAAAAAAAAAGAAGAAGCACCCTGTGTGCAAAATCCCGATGACAGATGGATGGACTGATGGGCAGGCTGTACTTTACTTTTCCCCTCATTACAGGTTTTTACAGAATAACACTTTATTGATGTAATGATTGCGACGTTTGAAATTTTAAATCACACAGTGCATCTTCTGGGTGTCTCTGGACTGTAATTATGTATGTTCAAAGGTCTGTTTAAAGCGGAATAGCTCACACACCAAGACGATTTACTTTTGGGGAGTGCCAATTTAACTGCCAATTACTGCTGCGAAAGTGGCTTTGATAGGATACAAAAAATCGGCACTGACAGTGACTGGCGCATGAAGTGGCGCTGGAACAAACGACGGTGCCAGGAACGCAATGTGAGAAGGATTTGAATTTGAAACGTGGGAAAGGTGAGAAAGGAGGTTTTATTACATGGTGAATAAAAGACTTTCAAGCGGCAATTACACCATTAAAAATGTCACACCAGGCAACAGCCCCTTTTTGTATTACTTCTCCAAAATATACAGTACACACGAGGTCAATCACTGTCAAAAAAATCAAGTCTGCACAAATAAGAAGTAACAGCTGAAGCTGGGGAAGGCAGTGTTTTTTTTTTGGAGGGGTGGGCATAAACTCCATAATAACATTTTTAGCATTTGTTGTATTTTCAAGGGTCTGTGAGGAGACTTCAGCACCTTCTCTGGGCTCTGTTTTTAGAAAATGTGGACCACTTTGGCAAATTGCAGACCTTTACAGACCAGATCAGGTGAGATAGCGTAAAGAGCAAATAAAGTCTAGATTTGGAGCAGGTTTTGTAGGCTGAAAGGGTGAAATGGAAGGATTTTCACTCTTGAGGGTAGCGTTCGTGTCCAATGAAAAGTCTTTTCCAGCTTTAAACTGAATGGTTGTGAATGCAATACGTGCAAGCTTAAACTACCTTTAACCGAACAGCCGTAACTTCTGTGCATTAAAACCTAAGTTGCTCACTCTTGATATCATTATTATCCAATCACCATTTTGTGGTAACAAATAGAACTGTGGCCAAATTTGGTGGCTTTGCATTGACTGAAAAAGCCCTTCTTTGGAGTACAAGACACGACTGGAAATGCTTAAATTCTGTGAATTGTGAGCGTGGAAGCTCATTCTTCACGGTGACACAGAGTTGAATTTCTAAAAAAGCAAGTACATTTTCTCCCACATGCTGACAATTTGGAATTCAAGAACATCATTACAAACCGGACACTTGATTTGGCCTCACGTTCAATCTGTGGTTGAGTAGCACTTGGTGTCAGTTCAAAAAAAGGAATCTAGTAAAAAATGAATCATACTTTGTGTGTGTGTGTGTGTGTGTGTGTGTGTGTGTGTGTGTGTGCGTGTGTGTGTAGAGCTATAAATTTGTAAGTGCACGTGGGTGTGTTTGCGGGGAGCTGCTTCCCTGCATCTACGTACATGAATAATTTTGGGTGTTTGTGAGAGCGCTGGTGTGTATGTGTGTGTGTGTTTGTGTGAGTCAGCACTGTGATCATGGACACAGTGGGATGAATCACATTGTGGTTGCGGTGATGGTGGTTGGAGAATAGATGGGAGCTACACTGAATTTCAGCAAAGCTCCCAAACACAATACACATGTAAAGGGCATTGTTACTTTCTTTGTGCATTATTTGAAGTTCAAAGTTAATCCTGGGGTGACTAAAGTGAATCATTTTTTCATTCCTACACCGTTAATGGGCATCCTCACTCGTCTTTTAAATCGGTTTTGCCACAGATCCGGGGTTCTTTTCTGTCCGTTCAATTGCAAAAAGCTGCTTCATTATGATTGAAGATAAAAGTGGTTTTAAATGACAAGAATATTATTATTAAGCTATTTGTGGTCACACATGGGAACCCCTATAGAGCTGATTGGACAGGACTTGAGAGGCTTCCTTCCATATTTTTTTCTTCTCTCCTCCTTCTGTGTTTTCCTCTGACTCAGAATTAACAAGGCCTTCTGTCAATCACAAAGTGTGCTATTAAAATATCCCGTGTTCTTCGTATAAATTAGGTCTGCGGCAAAGCTGACTGTGTCACTGTGGGAAAAACTGCGATGAACATGTCTATAGTACAATAGGATTTATAATTTGCGGGTAGGCCTGTCATATATCACCCCCATATTGCGGGAATATGTTGAAAAAACAGTAGCAGGAACCTCCAGATGGTTTGTAATGCTGTGTTTGCCATAGGAAGCCAATAGGAAAACTCAGTGCAGTGGAAAAAGTATACATCAGAGGTAATGTTACGTGTGTTACCATGACTAACAGGGAAACTCTTTACAACATGTGTGAGCTCGACACCCGCTGGGCACATGGGGATCATGATAGTATAAGACTACTGCGGCAGATGGAAAGAAAGTGCTGATGACCAGATGTGAAGCTGGGAGCTTTTTCAGGAGGGTTACTTGTTCTGCTGCTGGAGGTAGATTGGTTTAATTCTGGCACATTGAGAGTTTTTCACATTCATCACCGGGACCGCCTTAATAAGTGCCTATTAATAATAATTGTGATACTAACTCTTGTAATAAACCGATGTCAGGTAAAACACGACAGACTAATGAATGCGTGCGGAACTTTTTTCGATGATGGATCAGCAACAGGTAGCCACAGCCAGCGTGAAGACACCATAATATCATTCATGAGATTAAATCTGAATATTTACAGCAGCGGAAGACGCGAGCAACAAGTCTGTTAGACTGTTAGACTAGATAGAGGAAAATGTCTACACTTTATAGCAGCTTTTTTCCTCAAGAGACACAACAGGAGACAACCACTAATGACAACTGTAGCTCCTGCCTGCTGGGAGGACACATCCAATGCTACGCATAATGTTTCCATCCAACACGAGTTATCACACAGCAATTCCGCCATTGTCATATTGTACCTTCTGGCTCATTCTATTCTCGATCAAAGTGCTGCACAACCCCTCCCTGAGATGTCTCATATAGCATCAGTTGGCGCTTATGCGTCACCCTTAGGCTGGACAACTCTGCTTGCCAAAGCCACACACATGTACACACACAAACGCATACACACCACCCACAAGGGGAGAGAAAAATGAAAGCGCAGTGATTAGCTAGTGGAGGGAATATGCAAGAAGTGGCTGAGGGCGACCAGTTGAATTGTAAGAGTCCGGAGGCCACAGAGCTGCAACGAGCGAGCCGACAATCTGACAGGCAGGCGGCCGTTGAGCTGACAGGCTGGTGGACTGACTGGCGTACAGTGAAGCACCTGCAGGCTACAGGAATGAAAGCCGTTCTCTGAAAGGTCATGTGAGCGGATCCGCTATGTCTTTTAATAGTGAAACGCATTTGGACAAATTGGCGTTGATGCAGCATGAAAAGGGTCTGACACAACTGATCCACAGGAAGCAAATATTAACGTCAACCCACTGAGGAGCGCCACACTTCATACATGAGTAATCAGGAGGGATATTACAGCAATATTTCATTAGAGGATCCTCCAACTGTTGGAAAACAGACAACTGACTCAAATATAACCCGTCCTTGGCATGACTTTGCACTGCAGAGATGCCGGCAGGTGGGACACACAGTCCCGCCAGATGAAGTGAGTGAATCACTGTAAAAATGTGCGGAGGAGACAGATGATACAGTGACTGACTGCCACACAGTGTATCATGCTGCATCACAGTTATCTGCTGGTTGCATGGTGGCTGAAGAGCAGGGCTACACTTGGATGGGCTGGCAGCTTTTATGAGGGGAAAAACTTGCAGCACTTTCCTGCCAGGAACAACTACCAACTTCTTTAGGGGCTACCTGGATGCTTGGGAGACCACGCGAGACGGAAGATCAGTAATTCCTGACAGCAGGTTGCGAGAAAATTAATCAGATGCTGCGTGGAGGAAGCTCTGTGCAAAAACCTGCTCGGTGTGACAGCCTCCAGGGCACAGAGCTCAGTCAGTGGAATCCACACGTAAATATTTGGATTTCTGAGGGCCAATTTTTTAAATTTTCACTGAGAAAAGCAGTGCATTTAAATCCTCTCGGTTCCACAGGCAATGTTTAACTTATTCATTGTGTGTGCAGGATGTTCACTGTGCAGGGGTTTGTTTTGTCTCCATATCTGTCTTGACATTTAATGCTGCCACTGACAATAAAAAGTGCTCATGTTTTCACAAACAACAGATGACTCTGATGTTTGTACACTCATCAAAAAAGCAACCCTGCAAATTAGGTTATGTCTCAATTTGGCCTGCTCAGACAGCGCTGCTGAGCCACGCAGCTACTGTAGTTGACTTGAAACACCAAATAGACCGTGACAGGTACAGAGCTCCAGCCCCAGTCAGCGGCTGTGCTGTTCAGGCGCCTCCACAGCTGCTATCTTAGGATGTGTCCCTTCTCTGCTGCCGTTCTGCCCTGCAGGTAAACTGCACGCTGAGTCCAGATTTCAAGCTTTGGCATTTGAAACTGGGGTCTGGAGCGGAGTGCGCTCATTCAAACGGCGCAATGTGGCTTCATGCAGCCGAGGATGCCCGTCTCCACGTCAAACAGAGAAGCTTCGCATCTGTCTCGCTTCAGACATCGTGTCGTTTTCCCTGCGTGTCAGCCTCCACTCAAGTGACAACAAACATGCATTTGGAGGCCCCGCCGTGCGCTCGTCTCCCTAAAAGCTTAAACTGGAGATGTTTTGACCCGTCTGCCAACCCCTTCATCCCTGGCCAGACAGCGGCTGTTTCTAAATGCTATAGATGTGACAGTGAATAGTCTTAGCTGCTTACCGGCTGCTGTATGTGGCGAGACGTTCCCCTCCCCGGCGGAGGAAGATGCTGCTGCCGCCGCTGCCGGACCCCGTGCTGCTGGAAATAGTCGCTGCCAGCGGCTTTGTTGCCAGCGACCCGGTCCCTCTTCTCCCGTATGTTGGAGCCCCCGTTTTCTGTCTCCTCGCCGGAGTCGAGGGTGCTGAAGTTCCACACGATCAGCGTCTGCACCAGCAGCACCGTGAGGGCTGCGATCAGGGCGGACCGAGACCGGCGGGCCAACCTGCGAGCGCACAAGCCGCCGACCATCTTCGCACCGGAGCTGGAGGACCGTCTGTTGACTGTGCGCAGCGCGACGGGAGGAAAAAGAGTGGAAGTAGAGGGGAGGAGGAGGAGGTCGGTGGTGGAGGAGGAGGGAGGGAGAGCGAGAGGGAGGGAGGCTGAGCTTTTTTACGGTGGCGGAGGCGAGGAGGAGCGTCGGGAAGGAGAGACACAGGGCCACCGTGTGGTGAGAGCCGGTGCGTCATGACAGACATGATGCTCCAGGCGGCTCCTCTCCCTCTCTCTGTGAGAGAAATTATAGTCTCATTTTTCATCTTACCAAAAAAAGAAATTCTCATAATGACCGAAAAACCTGCGAAAGTTGAAATGCCCACTATCATTATTACAAAATAGCAGTAATACGGAGCCTCCAGGGGCTTCTTGACAGATAGATTCCAACAAGGGCGTAAAGGCGCTCTGGGTCCCCTGATGTATTGTTGCCTCGGGTGGCCTTTAACTAATTCATACATCCCAGTGGAATATCTTTAGGGCATCTTCGAAGTTTTGGAAAGATTATCTTCATTTTTCACATCACTTGCTGAAGCCCAGCTGGAATCCAGAATAGGAAAATTAACTCTTTTTAACCCCACCCCACCCCACCCCACCCCACGCTTTGGAGGAGTTGCCTTACAGCTGTGTCATGGAGCTGGTGATTTGCTATTGCTAGATAATTGCCATTTTGTTGGTCATCTGCTTGAGTGTCTTTTTAACCAATATGGCGCCCTGCTGTTCGCTCCAATCTTCCTCTAAGTGAAGTCTGAACCAGTGATGGGGACCTAAAAACCCCCAGAAGCAGCAAAATTAAAAGTTAGGGAGTTCTTGAAGCACTAAAAGCTAAATCTAATTAAAATCAACTGTGATTTTGACTGTAGCTCTGCCCTGATCAGTGCTCCTGTCTGTCTCGGCTGTCAGTAATAAAAGTCTGTGCATGTGCAGGATGGGTTTATTTGTCGTGGCTCACAGGGTTGCTTTGCATGTTCTGTGGATTTGCTGTCAGACCAGCTGGTTACTGTAGCTCACCACCTGACAGCATTCAGTCTTGCAGCCTCCCTCGTCTAAGGTTTCTCCTTCATGTCAGCTACAAAAACAGGATTTTGGAATAGAATGTTATCTCCTCCAACAGGCAGGAAAACAACATCCTGCACTGATAAAAACAAATTAGTCATGAATTAGAAACATACCTGAGCTCATTAAGTAGTGAGCTTTATAATTTTTTCTTGAAGTGGTCCATGGATCTCAGGTTTTGTAGCCACAGAATGAAAGCCATGATATCTCCTCCAGCGGGGCTTTTGATACGCAGCAGGCATTTTGACTTCTCACAGTAGGAAAAGCGCAGGTGTTGCTAAAAAAATATTATAAAGGCTCAGTTCTATTCAAGTTTCCCAGTGAGACACAACAGCGAAACACCGTGAGCAACTGAAGGAGCTAAATGGAATTCAACTGCTGTTAATTTTATCATTTACACCTGTGATTTTCCTGCAGCAAAATTACAAAATGTTCTCTGTGAAAAACATTTGTCTGTCTGTCCGCCCATCCATCCATCCATCCGTCCATCCATCCATCCTTCCTTCCTTCCTTCCATCCATCCATCCATCCATCCTTCCTTCCATCCATCCATCCATCCTTCCTTCCTTCCATCCATCCATCCATCCATCCTTCCTTCCTTCCTTCCTTCCATCCATCCATCCTTCCTTCCATCCATCCATCCATCCTTCCTTCCTTCCATCCATCCATCCATCCATCCATCCATCCATCCATCCATCCATCCATCCATCCATCCATCCATTCCATCCACTCATCAAAAAACCAACTACTTGTGACATTTAAAATGCTTAAATATTTGAAATCTCCATCAGTAGTTAAAGATCTTTCAAGGGTCATGGGTTTAAAAAGCAAACTTTCAAGTTCAGTTCTAGTGTGTAGCAGAGCTAAGGTTCATATATTAAGTTATTGATATTGTAATTTTCCTGCAATTCTCGTTCTGCTCCACAGAATTCTTGTAATTTCAGCCGAACTGACAACAAAGAAATACAGCCACAGCAGCGATGACTTGGCTCTCTCGCATAACAGTGATTGGGCTTATTGCACCTGAGAGCACCGACGGCACAAATATTCAATCATTCTGCAGCATGATTACGAAATATCCCACTCAGACTGGTGGTCACCTTGTATTTCACACTGAATAGCTCATATTAAATAATTTCTCTAACTGAATCCATATAAAAATCCGAAGCACTTTTAATACTGATGTCTTACAGAGTTTTTTTCTGTTATAATTTCTGCCTATATCAGTGTGTTAGTCTTGACTGTACATGGTGATTACTAAGAATAACTACAAAGAGTCTGGGAATGATGATGTCATTCACACTAAGAGGAGACTGTTTAACACTTTCTGAGAGTTTGTGTAGGAAGCTTCATAAATAACTCTCAAGTCCTGCTCTGAGGAGGGAGTATTTTTAGTCCAATCAAACTTTGAGCAGAATTCTGGGGAGTGATTCAGAGATGCTTGTTAAAGATGCATCCAGAACTCTACTGACATGGAAACATCCCGAGATAGAAAGCTCCTCTAGATGCACAGATCAGTGCTTCATCAACACCTACACCTGCTTTTTAGTTGTGCGTGGTTTGTACAGGAGGTTGAAACTCACGCTATGAGGGGTTAAGACCTGTAGCGGCAATAAAATGAATACAGAGCCGCTGAGAATGAGTGGAAACTTTGACCCATGAGTCAAGAGATTCTTTGGAAAAGTAGGGTTTCAGCGCTGCGCATTGGTGCTAAAATAAATTTACCGCTAAATCTCAGCTAATCTGGGATTCGAGTACGATGAGTGCTGAATTTCGAGTGGCGTTGCTCTCTCTAGCACTGAATCACAGGCCTCCAAAGGTCTCATCGCACCATTCATCATGTTTTACTGCACTAATCTGAAGGCCCATGTCATATCCAGTGTTTAATATTCTTCAGTAAACTGAATTATAAGAAAGTTTAGAATGCACATTGGGATATTTGTCAGTGGTTGTAATTATGCTGCCAGTGTTAGGATTTAAAGTAGGATGTATCTCTTTATGTAACTTAGTTTACTGACAAGTATCTGCCAATTTTGCTTTGTTTATATTAATAAATTGGTTTTAATTTCCTATTTTGCCTTTTCAGTGCAACATTTTACCCAGTCCTGACAGTATTTATTGCACTTTTGATCATTTATGTGGTCCATGTGTAAATTACACTAAATTATATCAACATAAGAGTGCTCAATTGTATTCACACATGAGGATTTTCTTCTTTGTGTTAACTATCGACAGCAGGACAGGGTGGCACAATGATGAATTGAAGGATATACTTACTGTAGCTCTAAACAGGGCTTTGAAGACGTGTTATGAGAAGTCCTTTCAGTATAAAGTGAAGTGGACCCAGTGGCACATGAAGAGTGCAGGTGAAGGTGATCTTTTTAATGTTAATCTGTTTCTCTGAAAGTCTGTGGCCACTTCCGTGCTCTGACTTTCCATGATTCAGAGGCTGAGAGCACATTTTAACAGTATAACACTGTTTACATGCAGCATATGTTCTTAATTTGAAAATGACTCAAATTGTGTCATTTAATGCACTCAAGACTATAATTTACTTGGATGACTGTATTTGCACTGGCTCTGGAAATAAAACTCAGCCCAGAGAGGAGGCTGCAGTCCATGCCAGGCAAACTGACAGCAATGCTGGTCGTGTGATTCAGAGTACAAGCAGCTCTCATGCTTGGGTTACTGTTGCAACACTTCAGGGCAGCAGATACAGGAGAACTGGAGAATCCCTCAAATTTCCACTATTTTGTCTGGAATATCACTGTGACGGTCACATGCATCACTTTAGGAGAGAAGTTTCTGGCCATTCTGATACATTCAAATTGTCAGATTAGATACTGTATGATGTAATACCTCTGAAGTACCAAACAAGTGCCTCAATTTGCAAAATATTTGCATGTGTTATATACTGTAATCTTCCAGATCTCCAAGGCTCCTTGTGTTGCTGCCCTCTTCTACTAATTAACCAACACTGAGCATTTACGAATGTTAAAACAAGCTGATAACACAACCCTGGCATCCGGACCTCATGAAGTTATTGCAACATATTATATTTATTGTGTTTGCAAACATTTACACATGAGGCACACTGGAAGTCTCTTTTTATCTCACTAACAAGTGTAAAACTAATATACGCTCCTCTTTTAGCTCTGGTGTGATCTGTAGCTGTTCAATGATCAACGGTGCTGCTCAGGTTGTTTACAATGAGTGTATCAGAGCTTTCTTGCTGAAAACAGCTGCCTATTTTTGGCATGAAAAGAAATCGATGAGCTCAGATTGTGTAGATCAGAAAACCAAAACAATGAGCTTAAAAACATTAAAATGTTCTGTAGAACTGGGGGAAAGTTCAGGGTTAGGTGGCCAGTTTCTGGGCAACCAACACCTTTGGACTTTACGCCAACTCCAAACCTGCCTGGAACAGACCGCAGAGAGTTTTAATTGTGTGACAGATGGATGAAAGGCTGCTTGTTGTCTATACAAGCATATATATGCACCAAGCAGCCACAACATAAAAACCATTGACAGGTGAAGTGAATAACATTGATCATATTGGTACTATGAGCTGTTCTGCTGGAAAACCTTGGATTCTGGCATCCATGTTGATGGGACTTAGACACCCAAATAAACATTGTCCCAGAACAAGCACACTCCCTCATACAAATGAGAATCCCAAATGTCACTGGCCTACCCCCACAGGAAAATGCACCCCACCACATGGAAAAAACATCAAACAATAAGGAACATGTTGAGGAACATGACAGTGGCCCAACATATTGGTTTGACCTCCAAACTTCCTACACCCCATTGTGATCAAGCATCAAAAGGATGTAGTGGAACAAGTTTGATTGACAGAGGCCCCACTGTACCCAAAGTACCCAAAGGATCCACTGACAACGTCCTGGTTCCAGACCCCATAGGACACTGTGACAGGTCCTGTTGTCCATGCCCAGTGGTTCAGAGCATTTTTGAGCACATAAGGGGGACCAACACAATATTAGGCAGGTGGTCATAATAGTATGCCTGATTGATGAATAGTTATTTGATCCATTTTTTTTCTATAAATTACATTTACTCCTCTACTGGAGACTAGACACACTATAAAAAGTCCATTTAAGCTGCAGTTGAAGTTAAGTACAGTTCTCTTTCTGCTTTAGTGAAGGCTGTTTACTTTTTGTGGATTCCATCAAGTTAAAATTACACTTTGTCCCTTTGAGCTGGTATTATAGTCTCTGCAAAAGTCCAAAAATTAGGTTTACTACTTCTTTAGCACTATATGTCCGTGTTTCTTCATTTTTGTCTACTGCAACTTAACTGACATTTTCTTCCAGTAAGATTACAGAGTAAAGGAAAGTAAAGTCTAATGACAAAATCTTACTTATGTTGGAAAAATGTGAAATTTTAAGTTGAATTTTCTCAAAATTAAGTTGCAGAAGTGCCCATTTGGGAAGATTTAAGTACATCTAAACTTAAACCAGTGGCATTAAAATTACTTTTTAACTTAATTTGGGTATATTTAATTCTATTGTGTGTTACCAGTTGGCCCAACAATTCTATTTTTTCCAGTGAACACTACAAGAAGCAGACCATGCAAGGAAGCTATAACCCTCGCAGCCCTGAGTGACAGCCATGACACGCTGATAAACACGACCCATCAATTTACAGGTTTCGAGCCTGCTGATGTTAAAGCTCTGGGAAAAACTACACCGTTGGTTCATCTAATCTCTCAAGAATGACAACTCTGTTCGGTGCTTGGATTCCGGTGTCATCCGCCTTACATCCAGAGCGAGAATTGAAGCTTTTAATGAAAGCCGCTATACTGTGTGGGGAGTGCTTTTAATTTACCAAGATGTGACACACGAGGGACACTTACATCAGACTCTGTGTATTGGTGAATGAAAGAAGAGCCTACTGCCTGCTCTGAGCATTTATCATGTTTACACTGTGGTGCTAAATAAGTGATTGAGCTTCAAGCAATAAAAGGCTGCAGATGGGATAGACTTAGCCGACAACAACAAAAATATTTTTAAAGGCACATTTAAGGAGGTTTGAAGTGACTGGTGAAGAAAAACCTTGTGGCAAAGCATTGTGGCATTTGATGCCTGATATGCTGTAGATCCTCCAAGTGGCACCAAAGAAATTCGATCTACTGAGGCTTGGACTCTGCAGCACCTCTGACTGGACATACTCCAGCACATTTCTGTACACCCTGTTGCTGGCTCAGTTTGGCTCTGACCCACTGATTTAAACCATGAAGATTTGGCCCTTGTCAACATTGTTCAGGTCTTTTCCCGTTTATCCTGCATCCGACACATCGTCTACAAGAGCCAGTTGTTCAGTCACCATCTCCTAGACCTTGACATGCACCATTGCTATGACAACATTATCCACTTCATTATATTGTGTTTCTTCAATGATATATACTCTACCCATCATTTCTTTCTTTCTTTCTTTCTTTCATGCCTACAGGTAGATCCTGGCTAACTCCCTGCTGATTACAGACCAAGGTTCAGAAAGCTTTGGGACAAAGAAGACAGTTTGGTCAGCATAGGAATGTTAATACTCTCAACACTGCATTTCATAATGATGTTAAAAAACATTGACTCTCTGGTGAAAGCTATTCATCCTTGTTTGTTTGAGGTTAATAAATAAGATTGCAGACTTGACACAGACAGTAGCTGCATCTTTCTGACAAACTGACAGCTTGTTAGATGTTGAATGAAGGTCAAAATAGCATAATTGGTGGAGGAAAACAATAAAATTGCTAGATGCAGATTCTGACACCAGTATATGTTTTGCATATATCATGCCTAGTACCAGGAAGAAAATTACATACTGTGGTGGCTATTGAAACACTGAAAAAGAAATGATCACTTTGAGCTCTGCGCTGTGGTTTTCATCTTCAGGGATTCCTTGACTGACACGTAGACAAAGCATATGCAGTGTCCAAAAACAACGGCTCGATCATAGACAAAGGAACATATTTCTTCTCAGAGCCGGAGCTTCTGACCTTGTGGTTCTTAAATCGACAAGGTAATTAGACATTCTTGTCATTTTCTGAGTTGCATCTGGGCTTGTTTTTATAGCTGTTCATTTTCAGCTTAACTGTTTGTTAATCTTGTCCCTGTAGGATTCCCCCACAGCAAAGAAGCAACTCGTCTGTCCAAACATAAGGGGAACTGTTTGTTCATGTCTCCTATTTTGCAGGCTGTAATGCAGGTAGTTAGACAGGATTATGATGGCTGTGGGAACTTGAGTGCAGCACTTCTCACAAAAGCAGAGACGACAGCGTTCTTTACATTCGAGTGTCTAATCTGCATTCTCATCGTACAGTTTTTTAAAAGTGTTTTAGCATTTGAATTGTGGCACAAATTATTAACTTGGTGGTATTTCTGGCAGGCATACAGAGCTAATGCTACACAGATAAGGCTGCAGACCACAGACAGACAAATGTTGCATTGAATTTCAAAATGTCTTTATATGCTCACAGACACTCCAAAGATATCTGAGCATCTTATAAATGTTAATTCTTACTTCATCAAGGAGAGTGAGGGACAGGAGGAGAGGGAGGAAGGCTGAAAGCTGCAGAAATGTATGGTCATTAATTACAACAGGGATGAGAGCAAAGAAAAAGGCATAGGATGGGAAGAAGAGAGGAGATGCATAACATAAATGAAGCAAGAATGAGATGAAGGATGGTTAGTCAGAACACATAATCAAAGCACTGCGTGTGAACCTATAGGTCTAGTAAATTAGTAAAGAGTGAAATAGAGGAGACAGATGAGCGTCAGAGAGCAGAAAAACAGAACCTCAATATGAAAATACTAAAGACAGAGAAAAGAGGAAAATAAAACAAGACGAGGAGCCATGTCTTCCTCTCTCATTAGCTGTTGCTCTGTTGCTTAGGGGATCAAGTGGACTGACTGTCGCCACGACGATGGTTACCATTCCCTGCGGCAACAAATGCTGATTTTAATTAGAGCCGACCTCTTTGTCACTCCGACAGACAGACGCACACACATCGACTGACCAGAGTAACTCGCTGGGAGATTTGGAGGGGAGGCATGCAGCCCGTCCTCAACAGCACTCCGCCCTGTGTTTTTTCTGAGGTACAAATAACAGGGGAGGCAGACGGACAGATGAGCAGCCAGCTGGTGGAGGGAAAGTCTGGGACGGGAGGGGATAGGAACTCGAGTGGGCGCTGCACAACACGACTGGTGACGCCTCAGGCATCCTGCTGTAGGACACTCTGATGCACTCGGCGTTTTATGTAATCAGGCAGCGTGCTGACTGGAGTGCAGTCGAACACAGAGAAACACAGCAGCAGACAGGTGTCCTTGACAGCGATGCCCCAGGAGACCAGAGGAAGGCTTTTTTTTCTCTCTCTCTTTCTCCCACTGTGATACAAGAGACTTAAGCTGTAGACATGGTTCATATATGGCTGCTGTTGTATGCACAGGAAAGGAGAAAGATTTGTTGATATTTTATTGCAACTGCAAAGAGCTGCTGCAAAGTTCATGGAATGGTTAAGGCGCTCTATAAATAGGATTTAGGTATCAGCACAAGTGATCTGTACTGCCTGTGTCAAAGACTGAAAATGTCACAGTTCTGAAGAGGTGAGGGCCTCTTGCTTCTTACGTAAGCTGTGGATGTATTATTAGCAGTGGACACTGGACTGCAAAGATGGTGTCCAAGACAGGAATACAAGATGTGAAACAAAAAGTTTTCTAGCTTCCAGGTTTGCTTTCAAACCGTGTGACCCACTGTGAACTCACGTTATTTGGTCTAAAAGACTCAGACTGAAACCAGGTAATTTCCAGCTGTGGCTCATTTGCATTGGCTACCAGTGAAATATAGAACATTGTGTAAAACTTTACTATCTGTTTATGAAGCCCTGAAAATTTAGCTCTGTAATACACTGGTCAGCCACAACATAATGACCACTGACAAGTGAAGTGAATAACATCGATCATATTGGTACTATGTGGTGTTCTGATAGAAAACCTTGGATTTTGGCATCCGTGTTGATGAGACTTAGACAACCAAATAAACATTGTCCCACAACAAGCACACTCCCTCATGGAAATGGAAATCCCAAATGTCACTGGCCTACCCCCACAGGAAAATGCACCCCACCACATGGAAAAAACATCAAACAATCAGGAACATGTTGAGGAACATGACAATGGCCCAACATGTTGATCTGACCTCCAAACTTCCTACACTCCATTGTGATCAAGCATCAACAGGATGCAGTGGAACAAGTTTGATGGACAGAGGCCCCACTGCACAAGCCAGAGTACCCAAAGGATCCAGTGCCAATGTCCTGGTTCCGGACACAATAGGAAACCCTGAGAGGTCCCCTTGTGCCCAGTGGTTCAGAGCATTTTTGAGCACATAAGGGGGACCAACACAATATTTGGCAGGTGGTCATAATGGTATGAGTGATTGGTGTACATTATCAATATATTAACTCCATTTTCCGCCCCAAGGTCACTGAGGTGATCATTTACTCCTCTCATTCCCCCGTTCTTGCCTAAAAACCAAAGGTGACCAAGGTTTGTTTGGTTATTGCACTCAGGATCCCATTCCACATTAAATTCTCTCCTACCACTGGCAATTTAATATTCAAAAATCAAAAGCTCACTTTTTTCCCCCATTCCTTTCAGTTCTTCCTGAAGCTGCCCTATGTCCACTCTTAGATTCTTTTCTGCTGTTTTCTTTTGATCATTTGCCTAATTTCACTCACTTTTCTCTTGAACTCTTTTGCTTTATAGTTTCTTTTTAATCTAGCCGATGCGCTTTACCTCGGTTATTCTGTTCGTTTGGCTTGCTTCATATGTATTCATTCTTGTCACTTCTACATGCATTTATATTCACTTTTCCATGTCAATAACTTTGTCTTCTCTCTCCTGTAGATTGTTCTTTGTTCTCTCGGTTCTCTCTGCAGGTGTTTCTGGCTCTGAAGCTGCACAGGTCTGAACTACTTATTTCTCTCTTCTTTTTATCCTCACCCCAACTGGTTGAGGAGGATGGCCGTCCTCCCTGAATCCAGTTCTGCTGGAGGTCCCTTGCTGCTAAAAGGGAGTTTTCCTGCTGCACTGCCACAAATATGCTTGTTCATAGGGAATCTTTAGGTTTTGCATGCATAGTTTTGTAGGGTCTTAACTTTGTTTTTCAAAGTGGTAGGGTAAATCTCCATGTTTGGTAACACTGCTTCGTCTTAATGCAGCAATGTCTCCTGTCAGGAAAATTTTGAATTTTTTAGAATTTTGTATGGTAAAAAAAGTACATAGCATATTTAATGTGCTCAGTTGAGTTCACATCATAAATCAAACTGTAGGGTCTTAACTTCAATAGGTAAATTCACAACACCAATCTTCTTTGTCTACTGAAAAGTAATTTGGCTCAAAAGCTGTTATTTCCAGTGTGATACATAAATAATGGTGACTTGACTTGACTTTAGTCTACTTTTATATCTGAGCATACAAAGGGAATCCTAAGGTAAAGTCTTTGGTGTGACTTTTGCACCTGGTGAGTGGACAATCTGGTAATAAGTGTGATGCTATTGTATGTAAAGATTTTGAAAGTTGGTGTCTTGTATTTTTCTAAGCCGTTTCAAACCTAAACCATGTTAGAAAAAGTTTGAGGACAGAATAAACTGTCCATCAAACTGCATTAGCACATGTGGGTAGCAAACCTACTACCTACTTAGTATTGTACTATAATTAAGCATTAATAAGCAAATTACATTATTCTATGGAGTTACAGGTTACAGGATAAAAATGTCTCTTCAGAACTGGAACATCTGCAGTGTGGAAACCAGGTAGCTACTTATCTGAGTTCTAAACAATGTGAGTTGCTTTTTATTTGGTTAATTGATTTTTTGCCATCAATTTTTAAATAACAACATTAAAGCATTTAACTAAGCTCTCAGTTGTTTATCCATGGATAATATTAAAGCACTTAAACTAGCCAAGGGTGATATAAGGGCAATGAAAACAAATAATGCTTTATTTACATTATTTCTAATTGACTAACTAGCTCTGCTTTGCGGATTAATGGCCAATGTTGCATGCAGTGCTGCTTTTGCTCTTGAAAATTACTCTTGCTCTTAATAATTACAGTACATTCCAAGTGGTAAAGCTGCCACTGTTATCACTGTCATCTGCATATGTGCCATACTGGAATGGAAATTTTGACAAGCGTAGTGACAGTAACAAAGGGATGTGTGTTCAGCAACTTCTCACTTAGGGGACTTAAATAAACTGAGACAAGCTAAGATTAGTATTTACCACTGTTGTCTATCTCAAAGCATCAACCGCCACAGTCAGGGATCTCAAAGGTCACTGTAAAATCATTAAGCAGCAGTGTTTTGTATCCAAATATTGCCCCATTAGGTGACATGTCCATGATCTGACAGTGACATTAGTACACACTGACAGCTTGCTGTTGTGATTGACTCAATTGGTAGTCTATTTGATGATTTCAAGCCAGTTACCATATCCTATATGTAAAAAGCTATGTGTCAGTTTCCATTGGCATGTGTGCACGTGTGCATGAATGTGAGTGTGTTTCCTGAGGAAATGGATGTATTCCAGGGTACTAAGCTTCTCTCACATCAGACAGCTTACCCTGGAGGAACATAGCACTTCTTATCAGGTGCAAAGCTGAAATCACCACCGGGGAAAAACAGACCATCCAGTACAATGTGAAGCCACAGCTTCAAAAGGGCAAATGGATAAGGAAAAGTGAAGTCAGCCGAAAGACAATTTCTACAAGACAGTGCACTAAGACTGCGTGGTTTGTAAAGTGGAAGACCATCAAAAGATGTAGAAGCATATTTCCACATCACAGTGGTGATTTGATGTTTTGTTGATACAGGGCTGATTTCCATGTTAGATGTATAAAGGATTTTTATGTGCCTTTGCAGAGGTAATCTAAATTCCACAGCAATCATTCTGGTTCCTGAAGTCCTCTTCAAAGACCACTGTCTAGTTAGTAGAAGTTCAGCCCATCATAATAAGGATTCATGACATGTTTTTATTACTAATAATAATAAAGAGAGCTGCACAGTGCTGTGAACGCTCATGAAGTGTAGAAAAATGTTGACTCACTTAGATGACACAGTTTCTACTTGGCATGCTATACATAGTTAAAGACAAGAACTGACTAATTTAGGTGTTTACCTACTCAGAAGACACTACTGGAAGTTCATCGTAGCAATATGGAGTCATAAACACCTGTATTAAAATGTTAAATCATGTGTGTATTTCTATCTTAGGGTGTAATAATAAAGTATTGTTGAATTTTTTTAATTGCCCGCTAGAGAGCTGCCTTTATTTGCTGTAAATAAGCAATATGAGCAGAAGAAAGTGTTAGAACTCTACTTGTGTTTTTTTGTTTATGTTCCTATACACCAGTGAGGATGTGCATTTTCATCTTTTATACTATTTCATCCTTTGACTTTATTTCACACTGTTTCCAGTGACAGCGAAAAAGCAAAATAAAAAATCATGCAGGGTAAGAATGCAAATATATGGAAAATCTAACCACATCCAGTTCCTGCAGAAAGAATCTACTTTTGAAATGATTTCCATAAATTTTACAATAGCTTTATTAAACACCAGAGTATTCAAAATGACAGATTGCTCAAGACAAAATCGCACCTTCAATTTCTGAATGTAGACCAGGAAAAACCTACTTGATATTAAATGAATGGCTTCATTTTAGAGCAACATCTATACCTATTATGCAGTAAAGATTAGTTCAGTAAAAATAAAAGCTGCTGAAATCGATGCTCAGTTTTGTCCTTAATACTATCAGTAAATAGAAAGTCAGTATTTTTTTTTTTTAAATGCTGCATATCCAAATGTGGAGTCAAATTTAATGACCCTATTTGGCATTTTGTCAGCCAGGGTTTGCCATAAAAACTCAAGGAAACCAACCCTTCAGCTTGCAGGGTAAGGCTTTATGTATTATTGTTCTTGTAGAATCGGGCTTCAATTGGAACGTGTTGCTGAATTACTCCAATAGCTATTTCAACTTATCATTATGTTGCATCAAGTCCTTTTATAGCATTTGAATGAGTTGATGGAGACCAGATATATGCTCAAGCTGATTGGAATAAAAGTATTCCCACTTACACTCATCTGCACATTAATGGATCTGTGCTTACTGAAAGAGGTGTATAGTTACATCTAAGCCATTTTAAGTCATGAAGGGATTGTCATTTTCTAAATCTGTAATTCTGATTAACACAAATGAGTTTTCTGGGGTTTAATCGAACCCAGGAGAGGAACTTTACTGATCAGAACAGATGGACGGCACTGTTTAGCAGAGCAATTGAAGCAGTTTACAGATATCTTTGTCCTGATAGTTGATTTGTTCTCGCTCGCAGGTGTGAACCAGTTTGGCCATAAAATGAAAACTGCTGTTTTTCTTGCCTTGGTGGAACAGAGAGCACAAAACAAAATCTGCTCATGGTGTTTTTAGTGTTGACAGCAACAATTCGGACCAGACAGTTCGAGTGAAATCATGTGGTGGTCTACCAACATGCCAACCATCCAACTGTGTTTTCTGTTATACTGCTGTCTGGGAAAACAAGAGCTAACAAGACTACAGCTCTACTAGCAGCTCATTATGGCTGCATGACATAACTTCTGCAATAAACACACTCTCTTCACTGCCTTTTCTGACTGAAAGAAAAATGTGATAAGGGCAGAAGTTTAATCACCATGCTTCATGTAAATCTGTATTATTAGCCTTAATCGGCTTCTTAGTTGTGACTTATCATATAAGAATTATTTGTTGATGACATTTCCAGAGCTAGATAACTTCTCTGACTAGCGGTAGCTCTTGACAACCATGGTCTTCTCTAAGTAACTGACTGAGGAGCTGAAAATGAAGATAATTGCTGCCTACAAAGAATGGAAGGCTATAAAAAGATATCAAAGCGCTTCCAGCTTGCAATTTCCACTGTCCAAAATGTCATTAGGAAACAGCAGTTAAAGGGAACTGTGGAAGTCAAAAAGACCAAGAAAATGTTCTGATAAAAACTGCACATCTGCTCAGGAGAAGCATGAAGCCGAACCCTGATGTGACTGCAAAGGTGTAGGAAGATTTAGCTGTCACAGAGTGATCTACAGGATCTACACAGAAGAGCCATCAGAAGAAAACCTGACAGTCATCACAAATGTCAACGTCTGAATAAGCCAGAGTCATTCTGGAGGGTTAGAGTGGTAGACAGAACAAGTTTAAATCAAACTCTTTGGCCACAATCATCAAAGGTATGTTGATCAAAAGAACTCCAAGTATGGGGGTATGGGGGTGGACATATTCTGCTTTGGGGTTATGTATGTAGCTAGTGGCACTGGGAACATTACACTGATAGCAGGATGAATGATTTCAACAAAAAAAGTCAATTCTTGATGCAAATATCTTTCAGTTAGTCAAGAAAGTGAAACTAAAAAAAGAGGACGAAATGTGCCCGGCTGCACCCAAACTTTTGCATCCAACTGTAGATTCACCAGTAAATCCACACATTAAGATTCACACAGTGACAATGCGATGGTGATGTTTATTATGGTCATGTGAGCACATTAAAATTTCTTTATCAGCAGTAAAGCACAGCTGAGGCTGATGAGAATGTCAGCTTCTTTAGATATTTGGTCATTAACATGATCATGCAAAATAAGATGTAAGAGGATATGTCTATTATAGGGTATCTATCAAATTTCACTTATTTGCAAAACAATTTTTTAAAAAAAAGTAGTAGTGTGTAAACAAACTGGCATTTAAAGGGCTAAAATTCTGAAAATGAATGAATAGTTGGTAGTAATGATCTGGACAGATGTTGCTTAAAAAATCTAACTTAGTGAAAGTGGAAAATAATATCAAAGTTACTGCAAAATACAAAATGTCTGCGCCAAATTTCATGGTAATCCATCCAATAGTATTTCATTGGTCGAATCACAAATGTTATGGTGGATCTACAGGAAAAATGTTGTGCCAATCCATCAATAATTGCTAAGAGAGTCCACAGGGTAGGTGATCTCGAGGTCCCGCTTTGCCAGCCCACTCTATAGTACACCTCAGTATCATTCTGCTATAGTAGATTTAAAAACAAAAAAGTCTGGCTTGTTTGGATTTCTTTAAACCAATCACTGTTCAGCGTGGGTGGGATTAAGTGAAGGATGCAGCTTTCGTGTTCCCTCAGAATACTGACAGGTGGAATTGCTTTGGTGAACAAACACTGGCAGAATTTAAAATTTTCAGTGTGGTAGGTTGCTGCTAGGAAGTTGTTTTTTCCCGTACAGAAGAAAACGCACAGATAGTAAAAAGAAGGACAAGTGGTGTCATTACTGGAAGAGTCCAAATCACCAAAGTCATTTCGTGGAGGACAAAATTTCAAATTAACTGGCAAACTATCAATAGCTGCTTAGTGTGAACGCCCATCCCCAGAGCCACGCCAGCTGATTGCCTTAGACGTTTTGGTTTTAAATGTTTTGAAAAACCTTTTAAAACCTGGGACATATGATACACAATCAGATTGACATTCAAATAACTGTCAGCTTTGGCCTGTTAGTACTCATGTTGTCTACTTAGGATGTACTGTAATTGGCTCTGCCCCCCGTTGTCACTATTATGGAATAAAGCCACAGAATAAGGGCACTTTTAACTACAGCCCTCCTCTCTCTCAGCCAGACTGTATGGATGTCGTGTCATGTAACCTGTCAGATGCATTAACCTTTGGGGAATAGCACAGCTCTCGGTAGCTTTACTTCTATTAATATTGATATTCCATGACCTCAGAGTTACTCTGTTTGTCCCGAGTCACTCGGTGAACTTCCCCTCACAGGAACTCACCATTTTGCTGAACAAATCTACCCCCGTGCACCTTCATTAAAGCGTTGAATAATTTATCTGTGTCAGTTCCAGCCCCTCATGTTTTTTTTTTTTTCTTGCTGACTAGACATTATGTAAAGCACAGTTAAATGGGTTTGAATGGGTCTCCATGTCTGACAGATAGAAAATGACTTTTTTACAATGACATCTGCTCCTCTCTTTTGGGCATGAGTTATTCATATGACATGGCAGCCGGTGGATAATATCCAATGGACTGTGTGTGACCTCTATGTAAATAGGAAGATATTGGATTTCATATAACCTGGCCCCCTCAATGCTTGTCTGCACACACAGTATTTTAATAAAAAGGAAAACCATCAACCATCTCTGAAGGTGCCCTGTAGTATCTGTCACCAAAACATTAGCAGCACATTGGAGCTGCTACATATTATAAGTGCTCCAAGTCACCAGCATTGATTATCTAATAAGAGCAGTGAATGTTATGGTCTGGGAGATATTTGATGGTAAGTGAGCAGTTGGCTTTATATTCAGCATGTTGCATGTGGGTGTGAAAACCTGAGCAACTTTGACAAGGACCAAGTCATTATGGCTCAGAGTGTGTCGGAAACAGCAAGGCTTAAGGGGTCAGCAGTGTCGAGTATAGACTCATATGAAAAAATGAAAAAATAAGTACATCCAATGGAAACTGTTGACTTTCTTGACATTTTGAACAAGAAAGCATTTAATTCTCTTTGATGCAGTGCTTAGTGATAAATGTGGTGCACTTGCACAGCACCATCCATCCATCCATTATCTATACACCGCTTAATCCTCACTATAATCGCGGGAGGGCTGGAGCCTATCCCAGCCGACTCGGGCAAAGGCAGGGGACACCCTGGACAGGTCTCCAGCCTATCACAGAGCCTTGCACAACACCACAAGGAAAAAAATAAAACAAAATACCAATAGATGTAATATTGTTCTGTTATAACAGTAAGTACACCCTCAGCTTTAGAAGCTAGTATTGCCCCCATTAGCAGAAATGACTTTCCTCAGGCGTTTTGCATAATTGTTCCGCAGCTATTGACATCTGTTTGCTGAAAGTTTTGACCACACTGGCATGCAAAAAATCCCTTACTTGCAAGATGTTTGAGTGTTTTCTTGCATGCACTGCCTGTTTCAAATCTCTCTCTCCCCCCAATAACATTCCAGTTGGTGCTTTAGGTAGGCCATTCCTTTTAAAGTCAGTCTTTGGTGGATCGGCTGTGTTCTTAGAATCATTATTCCATTGAATGGTCCACTTACGGTTCAACTTCACATTATCTTCAAGCACCTTTTGATATTAAGCAGAACTCATAGTCGCTTAAATGCCTACAAGTTGCCCCGTCCCCGAAGCAGCAAAGCAACCTCAAAAAATAGCATCTCAGCCACCATCCATCACAGCAGATTTGAGGCCTGATCTTTGCCTATATATTTACTGGCAAACTGCAGTTTTATCCTAATGTTCTTTATGGACTATTTCAAGGCATGCTTCCCATACAGGTCAAATTTTTGCATTCTCTTTGTGATCGTGGACACCTAGAGATTTTCTGATGAAATTACATTTCTTGTTGACCTTTGTTTTTCATCAAAAACTCTTCTGTTGGGTTGAGTTTGCTGGGATTGGTCAATCTTGGGCAAACTGGCAGTCATTTGAAATCCACACCATTTGTAGATGATTTTCCTTGGAGTAGAGTGGTTTATTTGAAATGATTTGAGGATCTTTTTAAATATATTGCCAGATTTAGGCATGCAAAACATTTTCTCTGAAGGCCTTGGAGAATCTTCAGATCTTGGCATGATGACACCACGAACATCAACAGTAAAGAGAACAGAAGAGTTTGGATGTCAGAGGTTCACCTGTTGTTCCATAGAGATGTATCCGGAAACTTTTAGTCTACCTTGAAAGTGTAATAAATGTAGGGATCTGCTTGATTTTCCATGTGTCCATTCTCTTTTGTTTTTAGTTCTTTACATTAGAAAAAGAACTAAGAAATGTTGTTTGAGTCATTTTTTGGAGTATATATTGTTTATCCATAGGCTGTTTCAAAGAGGATCAAATATTTGTTCAAAGGGTAACCAGACTGGCTCTAATTTCCAGCTTAAAGGATCTGCTCCTAATGTCTTGGTGCCAGATACCACAAGGCTCCTTCATAGGTGTTGTCAAGTCCTTGGCTTGGCAGGTCAGGGATGTTTTGAAAGCATGCAAATGATGGATTATATATAATATTAGACATGAGTGGTCATAATGTTTTGGCTTAACGGTGTAAGTATCTTGACTGAGTAAATTCAGCTCTTCCAAATTATTTTGTGAAAAATAATTATGACATTGATGATAAAACTGAAATAGCAAATGAGTTTAGTTATTTCTTTGTAAATGTAGGCCCTGGACTTGCAGCAGACAAACCGACAATAAAAGGCAATGTAGATCAAAACACAATTACGGATAATGTGGATAGTATTTTCCTTGGTAAGGTAGAAAAAGAAGAAATACTGAATATTGTAAAAAGTTGTGCAAGTAAAGGATCCACTGACTGTGTAGCAATGGACATGATATTAATAAAGAATATAATTGAACTAGTTATTGAACCATTTACATACATTTGCAATCTATCATTTTCAACAGGGGCTTTTCCTAATAATATGAAAATAGCTAAAGTATTTCAACTTTATAAAAATGGAGATAAAAATGTTTTTTCCAACTACAGACCAGTATCCTTGCTTCCACAATTTTCAAAAATACTAGAAAATATGGTTGGTAATCAGGATAGACAAATTCATAGACAGATACAATATTTTAAGCAATAGTCAGTATGTATTTAGAACCCACCACTCCACATCAATGGCACTTATAGAATTAACTGAATAAATACCCACCGCTATAGACAAGAATCAATTTTTTGTAAATGTTTTTGTTGACCTCAAAAAGGCTTTTGATACCATTGATCATACCATACTTTCTAAAAAAACTGAGCAAATACGGTATCAGAGGGGTGGCACATAAATGGGTTTCAAGCTATTCAGAAAATAGAAAGCAGTTTGTGCAGATATATAATACAAAATCTGAATTGCATTCTATTCTGTATGGAGTACCTCAGGGGTCGGTCCTTGGGCCAAAACTGTTTATTTTGTATATTAATGATTGTGTTTTTGTATCCAAACTGCTCAAATGCATTCTGTTTGCGGATGATACTACTTTATTCTATTGTGGGGAGGAAATAACACAGGTGTTGAATGTGGTTAAACAAGAATTTTAAAAAATAAAAACATGGTTTGATATAAATAAATTATCGCTGAATCTTGAAAAAACAAACTTCATGATATTCAGTAACAGAGGGAGAGTGCTTCAATTAATATAGATGGTGTTGAAATCTATAGAGTAAGGGAAACCAAGTTTTTGGGTGTCATTCTGAATGAGAATTTGTGTTGGAAATCGCATATACAGTATACAAAGGTAAAAATGTCAAAAACAATAGCTCTGTTACATAAAGTAAAGGATTCACTGGATAACAAAGCACTGTGCATTTTATATAACACCATGATTGTTCCATATCTGACCTACTGCATTGAAGTCTGGGGAAATGCCTGCAAAACATATACTCAGTCAATTTTCATTTTGCAGAAAAGAGCCATAAGAATAATCAGTAGAAAAAAATATAGATATAGAGATAGAGATCCAACAAATCCATTATTCCTTCAGTTAAAATTGTTGAAATTTCAAGAATTAGTAGATTATAGTATTTTGCAAATTATGTTGAAAGCTCACAAAAAACAATGCCAATCAACTGTCAGAAAAAATTTGGAAAAAGAGAAAGCAAATATAACTTAAAAGGAATAGATATATTAAAAAAACCAAGGTTCAGTCAGGACTAAACTGATGGAACGTTGTGTTTCTGTAAAAGGAATCAGTTTATGGAACAATCTGAACAAAGAAACCAAAGAATCCAAGTCAAACATTACATTCAAAAGAATAATTAAAGCCAGTATGTTAAAGAAATATAATGAAATACGTTAATTAAGTTTGATTGTCATACCATTGTCATTTTTGTTGTTGTGATTAGTACAAACTGAATTGTAACTGGGAACTAAAATGGTATGTGACTGTCTGTGTCTGGCTGGCAGCTATTTTATTTTATTTTATTATAAATATATATGTATATATATTTTTTAATGTATTTATTTATTTTTTATTAATTAATTTTTTTGTTGTTTGTGTTGTTGTTTTTTATAGTACATTCTTTGTAAATTGATTTCTGGGGATAAAGGGGCAGATAAAATAAGACTCATCCTCTTTCTGCCCCCTTTCATTCTAGATCAGAGAACATTTGTATTTATATTAAATTGTTTTTTATTTTATAAATGAATGAAATAAAGAATACAAGCAAACAAAAAAACTGACAGAATGACATTTAGGGAAAAGTTAAAAGGTGCATAAAATACACCTTTTAACTTTCTTGGTGAGAGTTAATGAGAAAATTGATACCATTCTTATTTCATTAAAAAGGAAGCTGGAGCCAGGAGCCATTTAGCTTAGCATAAAGACCGGAAACAAGGGGAAACAGATTGCCTGATTTTGTTGAAAGGTAAAAAGTAGAAACTCATAGATGGATGACACAAGTTCAGAAACAAGCATTAGATCCACTAATGCTTTTGGGTGAAGTTAACACGATGAGAAGGACCAGGACCAGTTCAAACAGCTCACTGTAGCTCCATTAAACTTAGCAGCCTGATCAAAGTCTTTACTCCTTTTTGACTCTTCAAAAGTTCAAACTTCTCCTCCCCAAAAGACACCGCATATCCCTGATTTAAACCCAGATTTTCTTCATATTCACTCTGCTCCAGGCTGATTCTTTTCATCTGTCCTCAAGGTTAAGAGTTTGTCTAACAATCGTCTGGACTGTAGCGGCAGCGGCTCTCGCTCTGGCACTGTCTTCTTTGACTCCCATCTCTCTCCGTCTCAGGGGGGTTCCACTTTCAGCCCCAGGGCCATTGGCTCCGAGGGCAGGCGTAACAGAAGTACCATGTCTTCATCTTCGATCTCGATGAGCATTTCTCTCCTTTGCCACTCCCCACAGTCCTCTGTGACCAAACAACCTTTTTAGATTGGTAAAAAATAGTCACACTGGTGATGATTTGAGAGAGGCAAGAGAGTGTGTTTATAGAAAACAAAAGGGAGAGAGAAGGATTGGAGGCAGGTAATGAGGGAAACAGACTGGGAAATATATGTGCCGGCGGCAGAAGCCCTCAGAGTGTCCCAACTTTGAGAAAGATTATTTGCCCCTACTGGTTTGGCTGATTAGCAGTGACCTCTGCTACAAATGGCTGACTTTAAGTGGCTCAGATCACAGCTTCACTGTGTGCATCTTTATTCAAATGATGAGGGTTTCTTATTTGAATATTATAGCCTTTTTTGGTTGTTCCAGTAAGTACCTCTTGTGCTTCTCTTTGCAGGGAAATGATCTATCAACTGCATTTATGGCTGAGTGTGTCAAAATTGACTGCAGAAAGCAAAATACACAACAGATGGTCTGACAGAGACACCTTGCCTCTTAATATTTAAGGTAAGAACAACCCTGGCCACAGCATGCTTTTGAACGTGGCAAAGAAATACCACATCAATTTTCAAAGTTTTTTCTTAAGTTGGGAGCGAACTTTGGATGGAACTAAGGTCAAACTTTAATGCCATATCTGATATTTTTGGCAGTGGAAGTGGTGGCACTGCAGGGGGAAGCTCTGCTGAATTCAGCATTAAAACACTAATAGTTTCCACCCAACTTGCCCTCAATCAATAAGATGCCAGTGTAAGTGTTTGCTCTCAAATAAATTGGGAATTCATTTTGTTTTCTTTCCCCCCTCCCCATCACAACTCTCTGCTGCTGCTGTACTCCCGCTGTTGGTGCCGGTGGTTAACTTTTTTTTGCCCAATAATGGAATAGAGTGGACTGCTTATCGATTTGTTTGTCTAGATACAAGTCAACGCCCGCTCTCGGTGGAGCAGCGCTGCTACATTTCTTTGCATTGTGTTGCAGCCCGCGGCGTCGATGTTTCAAATTAGGGAGTGACAAGAAGGGGGAGGGAAATAAGGCCACATGTCAGCTAATGACAAACAGTGTACATTTTCAACCAATTTGTTTTCTTTGTGCACTTGATGAGGTCAGTGATGAATCTAATCTATGAAGTGCCCCTCACGCTGACAACAAGCAATAAGTCTTTGGCACGGAGCACTGCATGCATAAGGTTGGTCTTCCTTAGTGAGCATTGTGATAAATGAGAGCTATTACAGCTGATGCATGTGATTTTGTGATGTGGGCTGCTAATATCGGACTGACCTGACAAATATGTGGATTTTTTTTTCCCTGGCCCTTAGTCGACTTCCTTTTCTTTCCCACAACTGAAGGAGAAAGAAGTTTAGTGCATCTGATATCTACGTGGCCCTGTTCCAGCGAGGGGGCAAAGATCTATTATGCGATAATTGGAGTTGCCTTTTAGCCACAGGAGTGCAGGTGCATGTACTTGGAGGATGGCATATGGATTTCTGTGTGTGTGTGTGTGTGTGTGTGTGTGTGTGTGTCTGTGTGTGTGTATGTGTGTGTGTGTGTGTCAGGGGTTGGGGTTGTTGGCTTTCATCTCAGCAGTGCTTTAAGGCCAATATAGCAAATAGCGCGGACTGACCAGCTGCTTGGCGTGCTGTTCAACCGCCAGCAATCCCAGACTCCCTCCAGAGCCACCACTGGCTGCCTGCCCATATCTCTCTAGTTCTCCCTGTCCTCTCCTTTTTTTAAAATCTCAAACTCCACTATCTCTGTGCCACTGTCATACTGCTATCGTGTTCTCTGTCCTGTCACTCAATTAAGGTTGCCAGTCTTTCATTTTATCAGTCTTTTTTTTATTTCAATGTACGGAAAAAAACATCAACTCACCTCCTGTTACTGCTAAAATGGCCAATTTTTCATAAGAGATGGTTGTCTACATTTTCCAGCTTTTGTCTCCCACCCCCCAAGCCTTATTTATCTAATTCTGCACTATGAGGGCAAATCGTATTTGTGTTGACAGTCACGCTGTGATGAGGCTGACCAGTTCAGTGTGGGTGGAGGCACCCTTACACTCACACAGATTCAGCACAGTCAAGGTCCTCCTGTCCTTAGCCCATAGCCCCCAGACATGGCTGGTCCTGTTGTCCAAGCAGATTAGCATTTGAGGCATAGCAAAACAGTAAAAGCTCACACACATGTACTCATGTTGCGGACACATGCATGCCAATACTGTAGGAGCACACAGGCTGTATGGAGTGCCAGGCTGCCATGGCGCTGCAGGATACCAGATTATTGGCAGATACAGATATAAAAAGGAGACAGTGATTGTTGACTTTCTGACAGGTTGAACCAAAGCTTTGTTTTTGGATTGAACTATAGTTATTTGATGAGGGAGTCCAGCTGAGCATCTCTCGTCTTGGCAAGTGACTCCCTCATTAATCTGACAAACAGCAGCCCATTTCTGGTCAGCGCTCTGCAGCTTTTCTGGAGTTGAAATTGAGCACATAATTTTATTATCTTTTGAATCAGAAACTGCGGAACAATTGGCACTTGTGAGCCTTCGTCAACATAAATAAACAACAGCTGTGTTTATGCAACTGTTGCTCGGCTTATAAATGAAGTCTCGCGTAGATGGAGCCATTAAAGTGTTGTGCATCACATCATGCCAAGAGGAAATCATATTTTAATATCAGAGGCATCTATAATAGGAGCATTAGTAGAGTAGGCTGGGTTTTATACATCACCACTGTAACAACAAGCCAAATGATAACAATTACATGTGACAAAACAACTGCAGCGTTCAACTAGAATAGATTAAAACCACTCTACTGTCAGACGCAATTTTCAGCAGCATCATGTAGCCTGTGAAGTGCAAAAAACAACTGTAATAACCAAGAAATAAATCCTCCATTCTCTGAAGTCTTGATGCATTTAACAGCACCGAGACTTGTGAAGATCAAAAACTGGAAAAAAAAAAAACATTTTAAATGTTGCTGACAAGACCGCTAAGATGCCGTCTTCAGTTTGTGTCTGTGGGTTCTGTGTAATAAATTTCTTTAACAGATGGTTTTTAAACTTAACTAAAAATCCATTTTATCTAAGAAGTCAGTCTATGTATCTTTAGTATTTATTTTGAATTATGTCCGTATTTGGTCAAAATTGTTACCGCAAGAAGACAAATACATTTTTATTAATTATTTTTCAGTGACAGCAGGTCAGATCTGTTTTTAATGAAAAATTTTATAATCAGTAAAATTGTTTTTAAAAACTTGGTGTATTGATGAAAGCAATATGTGTACATATGCACATGCAAATTATGACATACATGAGGCATGTTATGCCACAGAAATGTGTGCCCCACGGATGACTAAATGTAGCGACAGTTAAAAACATCGGATCTGTGTGCAGCAATGACAAGACATTTCTAAAATAGTAGCGTGCAAAATTTTCAAGCTGCACCTACAGCATGTTTTCTACATGGTTTTGTACCATTTTTAAATTTAACTTGTTTTATATAACGCTGTTGCACCCTCTTCTGCTACAGTATGGTTCAATGACATATAGTAGGAAAAATATGATATTCACATAAAGGCAGTGGATGAAAATATGCCTTTATTTTCATTTTATTTTGAAATGTTGGTAATATTTGCCTTACACTTGAATGCAACTTTTTCAAGCTTGTTTGCCAATAATAGGTGAACCTGACTGACAAAGTCGCTGGTGGTAATTTGATTGGTGCAATTTATTTTAGCACTAAAATGCATTTCTAGGCATTTGTTCGACTCTTTGTATGCTACACCATGTTGTGATTTGGGTCACTGGCTATTGTACAGACAGTAATGTGTGTACAATGCCTGTACCTGTGAGGTTTGACAGTCTGGTGATTTGCCACCACTGCAACTATAGCGCAGCTGGATCCGTGAAAGAAAGGCATTGCAGTAAACCGTTTATTTTCTGTATGGGTCGAACACATTGATTGTAAAGAAAAGATGGATGGAGCCATCTTAATATCACCCACTGGTTTGTGGACTACAGTTATAAACCTCAAGTTTGAAACTTGGCCTTTTGAAGCCAAATGCAATGAACAAGCAGTGGATTCAACTAGGAACCTGAGGCAGTCCTGTTTTTTTTGCCTCCATACAAATAGATTACGGTCTGAAATACATTTCAGGAGAAGTTTAAATCCTGTCAGGTTACGTTTGTTTGTGATGTATCACAAGTACATTTTAGTACATCTCTGCTATTTATTTTATTTCTTTTCAGCCAACTAGTCATATATTAGAGAAGTTAGACTTGATACCCAGTTAACCTGGACAATAGAGAAACTGCAAATATGCAGATTGTTTTTGTAACCCAAACCATGTAGTTTTAGTGACTAAATTTAACCAAGCATTTAATACATAGTTATCACTGTGAAAGTGTCAACAAAAGCATGATATAAAAAAGAAAAGTGACTGAAGTGCCACTGGTGTCGCTTAAACTGCTGGTGTTCATGGAAGGAATAATGATTGAGGAGGGTGAAAGCGCTAAAATAAAAAAATGGTGTATAAAAATAAGTCCAGTCACTCGATGTAGGTTTGAAAAGTAACAGACTTAGTTTTAGTTTTATCCTTAATTGTGTGGCCACTTCTGAAGCTAATAAAGCATGATATTTTTCTAAACCTAACCGTGTAGTTTTGGTGTCTAAATGTGTTGCACACTTATTCCTCCATTCTCCCCTCCTGCATTATTGCACTGATTTTGTGGCGCTTTAAGACTGGGAGCTTTTCCTAGTACATCACAGGCTTTCCATTTGGCCAGAATATGTCTGGATCACCTGAGGAAAACTAAGTGTGTCCATACAGTAGTGATTTGTCAATCACAAAATAGCTGTGCCCTAAAGCATACCGTTCTTTTATTCTAAATGGGACCTTCATTTACAGAAATAAGCATCATGTTGTATTATAGGAGACACAAAGGTAGTGATTGAGACTATAAACTCAATAGGAAAATAATTACTGAGGCAATAAATTAAGTGAGAAGTGGGGTCATGTTCTGACTGAATTATATACAAACAGAGCCCCCTGCTCCATTAATTAGCAAGAATGCAGGTTTATACAGTCTATAGTCAAAGGTACTAAAATGGTTACAAGTTAATGTATCTTGCAAGCTTTGACAGTAGAACACTAACTTAACAACACAGCAGGTCTTCCTAAATGTAAGAACAGACATCTAAAAACCCCTAAAAGTACATAATGATATGCAGGCCTCTTAAAAAGAGGGGAAACATCTGGTGTCAGTGTCTTTACATGTATGTTTCTTTACAACAAATGAGGAGTGTTCAAATGTCCATTCAACCTTAACTTCCTCTTCCAGGCGATGTGTTATCAGTACTAAACGCTGCTGAAAGTGACTCTTGAAATCGACAGTCTATCTCTCTCTTTTTTTCAGTTGAGACTAGCTCCACTCCAAATTGCCAGCTGCGACTTTTTAAGGCAGCCTGGAGTGTGTGTTGCTAAATGGTTGTTGTTTGTCGCTGACTTTGAAGCAAGGTAATGACACAAACATCACTCAAAATGCAATTACACCCCACCCCTTTCTTTTTGAGACCCAATGGAGTGTTAAAGTGAATGAAGGGAAATGTAGTGTGAAACCAGCGCGGCTGCATGGGCCGGGCTAATGGAAGCCACAAATGGTTGGACAGGACTAGTCTGTCCATGAGGACCCCTCTACTCCTCCTCCTCCTCCCCTTTTAAAAGTCACATCACGCTGACAAAGTGTGAGAATGATACAGTGAGGACCCAGTCAAAGTCAGACGGGAAACAGAGGAGGAATTGAGGATACTTTACAAGATGATGAGCACCATTTATCCGAGCTGGGTGTTGGGGTGAAGTGGTTCGAGAGCATCCCGGGATGTGTTGTTACAAGGGGGTTAGGACTTGAACACAAGCTGTAGAAGATGTGTGTGTGTGTGTGTATTTGCCTGTCTGTCGTGGGCATGTCACTATTAATTAAGTTCACTTTAGACAGTGTTTTAAGTTATAGGCAGAGGCAGGATTCTCTTACATGCTTGCAAATCCCTGAGTAAGGAGAGACAGCTTCAGTCGTTTCCTCCAGAGGCAAAGACAGCAGGAGATGGGGGAGAAAAGAAAGAGAGGCAGAGAGAGAGAAGAGAAAACTGTGGAGACATGGCAAATACAACCCAGGGAAAAATAGATGAAAATACAAAGAAGATAGAAGAAGAAAAAAAGGAGGAAGAAAATATTAAGAGAGGGCGGTGCATCTCTGCAGAGAAGCAGGTCTCAGAGAACCACCGGGGGAGAGAATGGAGAGAATAGCCTGTATTGTTTTCTCTTCCCTTTGATTTTCTGCCCTCAGCAATAACACCCCCCCCTCCAACACACACACACTCACACACACACACACACACAGTGGCAGAAATACTCAAGGTCTGCTCTTCCTGTAACCAAATACATTTAATTCTTTCTGTGATCAGAAAAAATGTCCTTGTTTCCTTTTAAAGGTCTGTAATGTCTTGCAGGGATTAAATAAATACCTCTCTGTGCATAATTTTGGCAGTTAATATTTGAGATTCAATGGTTTTAGTATGCGACACTGACATTTATCTATATGATGAAAAATATTAATTTAGCATTGATGTGTTTGCTCATACATGTCAGCTGTTCTTGCTGCGGGAGACTGGATCAGTCCTGCTTTTATGCTAAACTAAGCAGCTGCTGGCTGTAGCTTCATATTTATCCCACAAACATGGAAGCATATTTCCCAAACTGACTATTCCTTTGAGTACAACACTGACTTCGAGACACACATTTCTTCACTTGCAGCTGTCCAGAGGGAAATCCAACCACATTTTGCATTTTAGTGGATCAAAATTTTACCATCCAGACATGTCAGCTGGCCACATCACACCAACACAGAGAAGACATTTATTAGGGAGATTTTGCAGTTTGTGGAAACGGTAAAAAGGAGAGGGAATGTGGGCATTAAAA